>JXOV01000868.1:9601-20285 GCA_001014945.1 Clogmia albipunctata | reverse complement strand
CAAATTTTGGACACAGCTCCAATTGATCGTAAACAGACCAAAACAAAGTTTTGGAAGCAGTAATGACGGAAATACCACCCGCATTTTTTTCCAAAACTACGTGACTAGTGCCGAGATTCTCGAATTGGATGTTGGTATTTTACGAAGGTTTTATGTCATNTTTTGGACACAGCTCCAATTGATCGTAAACAGACCAAAACAAAGTTTTGGAAGCAGTAATGACGGAAATACCACCCGCATTTTTTTCCAAAACTACGTGACTAGTGCCGAGATTCTCGAATTGGATGTTGGTATTTTACGAAGGTTTTATGTCATATTGCAGACAATAACCAGTTACCATGCAATAAATTTTGAACGTTTTGGAAATTATTGCAGATACTTTTATGAATTACATCAACACATATGATTGGTATCTAATACCAAACAGTATTCATAAAATTATAATGCACGGTCGGGAAATAATAGAAAACGCATTACTGCCTATCGATCGGTCAATTAAGTGAAGAGGCACAAGAAGCCAAACATAAGCACTTAAAGAAATACAGGTGGGATTTTTCAAGGAAAACATCAAGAAGAGATTGCAATGAAGATATAAAACATCAACTCTTAGTAAGCACTGATCCATTTATAAATGGTTTTAAAAAAATATATATAGCAAAAACTGATGTTTTCTTTGAAAAGGTCTGGTCAATGCTTCAAGGGTGTGATAACGATGATGAACAAGACATTTCGGCCTTTTAATGACACTATACAACTCGTTTTTGTAGAAATATTATTATAATCAAACTATTCATCTTTTTGATACAAATTAGTAAATAATTTTTAAAAAATATTTCTGTATATAAAAATACGAAAACTTTGCATTAAATATATAAATAATATTATATTAAAGTAAATTTGTAATAAATTTGTTTATAAAATTGTAATTTGACTTTTTTATTAAATTTAGTTTAGCTCTCCGTGGAAAATGACTTTTTACAGATTTTTAGTTTTTCAGCTGTAATTTCATAAATTTCGATCGGATTTTGATAAAATTTGAAATTAATATTTCTTAATGGTATATTTTTTGTTTGCACTATAAAAAAAATTCCAAAAAAATTATTGTAAACGTAATTAATTTTTATCGCCTTTTTATCCTAAACTGACCTTTGTGCAACGTTTTGAATTGTGATTTCTGGTTCTGATTCATTTCGGCCATTAACTCAAAAATACATCATAATTAATAAAGTTTGATTATTACAAACTTTTAAAAATCTTTATTTTAAAATATTTTGGCGAGAGCGACTATAACCTTAATTGAGATTGTATATTATTGCGAATGAAAAATAATATTACGGACTTACAACCTATCCATTTTTTTTATAAATCATTAAATAAAGTGGATTGCTTAACGAAAAAATAAAATTAATTTTAATTTATAGTAGTATTATTTATTTTTCCACATGGCTCTCCTTCAATTTCAATCAATCAAGGAAAACCTATTTCATTCAAGGTGAAAAGGGATCGAACCGATTCGAATAATAACCACCTGCTTTATTTTTATTGATAATAAAAAATGCCGTATTTCAGAGGCGTTTGAGTTTTATGGAACTTGATTCTCAATTTATTTCTTTAAAGATGTAGATATAATATGAATTAGACAATATATTATCGGATTTAATATGATTTGTGATGTTTTCCTGTTAAGCCTATAAATAGACAACATCAGAAGTAATCTGGAGCCAGAAATTTTTTTTTGTGCAATTCAGTATCGAAAAGTAGACTTTTCTTCACGCTAATTGGTTTTGTAACGGCTTACTTTTTGCACGGAGTGCACGCATATTGTCACCAATATAATGAAATTACAAATTGTTGTCATAACCATATTTCTACACATTATTATTGAAATATTTTCCGTTGCGAATTTCGTTGTGAATAGTTGCTGCACAATTTGAAAAAAACGCTATGTCTGACTTGTCAATAATTTCATGAAATTACATATTATTGTCACAAGAAATTTATTATTTAAATATGAAAATGTCGTTGTAAATTCTTTGCAGTATTTGAAAAAAC
The DNA here is from genome assembly GCA_001014945.1 of Clogmia albipunctata. Lineage (NCBI taxonomy): Eukaryota > Metazoa > Arthropoda > Insecta > Diptera > Psychodidae > Clogmia > Clogmia albipunctata. The sequence goes on along the minus strand of JXOV01000868.1, from coordinate 18,233 downwards.
CCTTGTGTATTATTAATTATCGATTAACTGATATTTGTTCAGAATTTTTTTTTCACCTTTATTACTCCCTTTGGGAGCATAGGGCGTCTACGAACGCTTTCCTCCGCACTCTATTCTGGGCCATCGGCTTCACCTCTCTCCATCCTCTTCCGCCCAGATCCTGCTATAGCGTCCATCTCCAAGTCTTCTTCGGTCTGCTCACCTTACGTTGGCCCTGGGGCGTCCAATCCAGAGACTGTCGGGCGACACTGTTCCTTCGTCTTAATGTGTGAATCGCCACTTTTTGCGTTTGCAGATCTATTGGCTCCTGGTTGCACTTCCGTACATATCTTTTACATATCAAAATAATTAATTCAAATTAAACTAAAGATTGTTTTTTATTGGTAGACAAAACGAACGCAGTTCCTAAGAGTATATTGGAACTACGTTCGTTTTGTCTTGCATCTTTCTTCCAATAAATAATACAAACCCTTTGACATAAAATCAAAAATCACAATCAATTTTTAAAATAAGAGAAGGATTTGCTCCGAAAAGGAATCGAATTGGGAACATTAAATATTAATTTTGACCCAACCATGATTTTCCGTTTCAGAAATTGCCATAAAAGTTCTGGTAGCAAATAAAAAGGAAGAAAAATCAGCCAACATTTCAGGTTCGGTTTTTATACAAATATACACTGTTTGATTTGGAAACACAAAACAGACAGAACTTTTTTTCATTATATTTGTCTATCGTATACATTGCCATTGATTGCCTGAAGACTACGTGCTGAAATCCCAGTAAAAGTGATTTTTATGTCAATAAATGGTTTCGAAAAGTTTTTGTTTTGTCGTCATTTGAGCTGAAATTTTCATCCAACTTATAAATATTTGATGTTGATTTCTCTTTTTATTTTTGAGTGACAATAATATCACGCAAAACTGCAATAAATTTTAAAACAGTTTAAGCAGTTTCAATCTTTAAAATGAATGATACTGTAATTACATAATATTAACTCACAATTATTGAGAAAAGTGCATTATCAAAAAGAGTTTATTCTTCACCATTTAAGTCATAGCTATTTGAATTATTTTTTTATAATTAATGTTATGTTTTCGTGTTTCAAGTAAATAAATTAATAAAAATCGTTTATACAGTTATCCTTTTCAGTTTTTATTTTGTTGTTGTTTGTACAAATATTTAAATAAATATTGTTTCATACGTTTTTTCTATAAAAAGCCTGCAATTTTATTATCGTATCGAAATACAATGCGATTATAATGATACATATAGTTCTCTTAGCCATGTAATCGCTGAAGAACTGCAAACGTGCAAATTCTTTCTACACAGTCCTCCACAATATGCGATGTTGTTTGTTTTGGATGTCCGCAGCTACAAAATGGGTCTTCTCTGTAACCCCACTTTCAGTAATTGGTAATTGCATCTGCCTTGCCCTGTCCGAAGCCTGTTTAGAGAAGTTAAAATATAATTCTGAGCAGATTAAAACCAGGAACTTCCTCAGATGGATCCTGAAAAATATATCCATTAAATGGGCGGTTTGTCGACAACAAACGCTTCCATTGCTCATTACTATTAAATAAACATTTGATAAAATAGTTATTTATGCTACAAAAATGTAAAGTTAGCTCCGATACACTCGCCTTCAGCTCGAAGTTTTTATACTCGTTTCACTCGTTAAGAAACAGGACTTTACACCCGAGCAGGGACAACGTTTTTTGCTTTCCATTCAGGAGCACTGAAATTTTTACAATTTCACATTAAATTGACATGTTTTACAAATGTTTCAAGTGAAATCTTTAATTGTAAAGCTACCGTTAACGGTTGAAATTCAAACTAATGTAGTTTGTTTCCTCTTTACTTCTTGGTCATAAGGCAAATGCCTATTTTAATATTGCATGGAACATATTACACCAAAAGCAACTTAAAACGTAATAATCTCATATATAATATTTTCGCGCTACGTTTCACGTGTTAAATAATGCCGTCTCTCGAAACCACTCTACAAACATAAATGAAAGTTTATGGCCAGGTGGGGTAGGGCGTCCAAAAGGTTCAGATTGATGTTATACTTCCAATTACTAAAGGCGAGCTAGCCCTATTGTTGATATTTTTTTTTAAATTACGCAGTGTTGGTATATACGCACCTATTGCATTAAAAGCCTTTAGCATAAGTAACCACACACTAACATCCAAACAGAACATAATACACTAAGATTAAGCGGTAGTCTGGAAAGTGGAGCAAACGAGGCAAGAGAAGCAAGAGAAGAATAAACCGGCTTAAAAGAAAACTTGCCATATGTGTCATTGCTAGTAGCCACAGCGTGTGAATGACTGTACGAGAAACAGGTAAAAGGACAGGAAGATACTTGTCAATACACCACTACGCTTTTCCCATGGACAACTCTGGCCATAAATTAAAATTTTAAACTCTGCCAATAGAATTTTGTATATAATTTCAAAACTTACTATGAATCTAATTTGGTTTTCTTAAAAGGTTAGTCTTTAATATAAAAAAATAATATATTTCCAATAACTATTAATCTGTAGGCGTTCGGTAAGTATTGACGCAAGTCAAGTATTTAATATTCCAATAATAGAAAATCATCAAATGTCTTTAAAGGACATTCGTTGCAAACAACAAAAGCAATAAAAGGAGACAATTTTTGAAGTAAAAACCCAGTCACGCGAATTTATTTTTACATCGAATTACCCTTCTTTTATGACCTAAGCGTCGATGAAATGAACACATCTTCCGTCATGCAGAAAAGGATTGTAATTTATTGAGATTTCCTTATATTGATCTGGAATATTGATTGATATGTTAATTTAAAGGAAAAGATATGTCGTATTTTATACTCTTAGATTTATTACTTTCTGCGATTCGTTTTGGAGATATGTACTCGTCTGACCTATTTTTGACAACTCGGAGACCAGCAAGGATCTTAAGAAAGACACTTGGCAAAAGAAAATCTTCAATATAAACAAAAACACAAAAGTAAGCAAAAATTCATATATTTGGTTAAGCCCATTAGTTGAAAATATAATGATTCAAAGCCGCCCAGCTCTTTATTGAAAAGATTGAAAAGTTTCCGGAATGACCAAGAAAACGCAAAAATTGATCATATATTAGGTTTTAATTCTCAACATAATCTTCTTGAAGTCACATGTATTAAAAAAAAGTTTTTCTTTAAAATTTGTGCCGGAGAAACTAAAAGTTCAGTGAATGAAAATGAAGTTAAACGAACTAGTGAAATAGTTTAACTGGTATATTTAAATTTATTTAATTCGTTCACTTTCACAGATATTTTTCTAAGCATTATTGTTTTTTAACAATGCATAAAATTTTGTATAAAACACGGTCGACAAGCATTATTAAACACTCGGACCATCTTTAAGACACTCGCAACGCTCGTGGTTCAAAACGATCCTTGTGTTTAATAATGACTTATCTTATCGACATTGTTGTCTAAATAACTATTAGGGGTTGTTCTCCCTTAAAATGTAGGGTGTAAAAATTAAATGTTGAAAATATTCTATAGCCTATTAAACAGGAAGTTTTTGAATAAAAATATATTAAATGGATATATTAAAATGGACAACCTTTCACATGTCGGGTTGTAAGAATTTGGTGTCTAATTTTTTTTCAATGATTAATTTATTTTAAAAAGGTAGGGTTTTCTGATAAAGTGATAAGGGAAGCTTACCCGTAATACGTAGGCGTGTGATTTATGTGTATTTATGTAATATTGTTTAACCATCATACTTAATCAATGGAAGAAATAATATTAAGGTCGAAAAAAAATAGTTACGGGTGCAAAAACCAACCCCATATGTTAACAAATTTCTTAAATATCAATGCAGCCATTTCAGAAGAACTTGGTCATTTCGGCTATACTTTCTCAATAATATCAGCAGAAGTGATGGAGCAATTATAAGCCAAAATTTAGCAAATTTATCATTATGTTTAGTGCCAAAATGAATCGAACCTAGCAGTCTGCCTTTTGTTAGTTACGGCGTGCAATAGCCTAAAAACCGCTTTGTCAGAAAATATTATCCGCGATTGTGACTTTATTAACTAGTCTATTTGTTCAATATTTTTATTTAAAGAAGCACAAACAGTTTTCGATAGCCATCACTACATTATTTGAATTCAAAAATTGTTTGTTCTATTTTCATATTTTTCGAAATCAGGGTTTTTGACTTTCAAAGTGAGTTACTGGCGGCCCGCTATGACATCGCTACCCAAACTTTCGTAATTCGGAATATATTTCGGGTTGTCTAAGTACCCCTATCAATAAATTGTTTAAATAATGCTTCATGGCAGAGAAAAGGGGGTGCGGCTATAACGCTGACCCATTCGGCATTTGCTGTTTTTGGTTTTTTCTCAATTTCGAAAATTTGATTCAAGTATTTGCAAATCTGTTTTAACTTCAAGTTGTAATCCGTAAAGAGATATACCGTGTGTAAATTTGAAGATCCCGCTTCTTTTGGTTCCGGAGATATCAAGGATAAACGAATGCGGCTATAACCTCAACTCACACTGTATAAGATAATATGAAATTTGGCAAAGATGTTTAACTTCAAATATTTATATGTAAATTTGATTAGTGGAATAAATAAAATTACTTTTATTTTATATATCGATTTATCAATTCAATTTCTATTAAGCTGAATTAATTAAAAAGGTCTCTTTGGGCTTAACAGATTGTGTTCTTTATCATCATTTCACTTCATTGAACCATTATCGCAGAGGAGAATCTACTGACTTTATCACAACATGTCTCTGTATTAGTAATAGATGCTTCTTTGTTTGTATGATAAATTGACTCCATCTGCCTACAACTGGGAATACATTTACTTGGCTTACTTCACTTTTCTTATCGATAAATCTCTCCCTCATTATTCTTCACAATCTTTACAGCACCAATCAATTTTCTATTTCTCCCTTACTCGAATTTGGGAGTCCTTTTTGTTCTTGTGCTCGTTCCTTGAGAGATTATTGAGTTACCAATACACGGAAACTGAAAACATTGTATGGATGTGATTAATTGACAGCTTGTGAAAGATAAATTGATGAAGAAATTAATTAATTATGTAATGACATTTACCAACATTATCGCATCTTAGATAATAAAAATTTTCTTTGAAATGTTAAATTTGTCTTGTACATTTACTTCAAATTTTAATAATTTTATCTTGATAATATCTTAGAAATACGAAATAAAAAAAATGTTTAATTTTAATATTTAAATAAATAAAGACATAAATCAGGGAGATAAAAGTCGCAGTAGATGACTTTCTAATGTAAATATCCCGAAATGAATGTTATTTTGTCAAATATATTATGATAATATTTTTGTAGAAATTAAATAAAACTAAAATTAGCAAAGACCAAAAATAGCAATGTGGATTGTAAATAAAAAGTTATTTTAAAAACATCTAAACAGTTAATAGTCTAGATCATATTCTGGATTGTCTAGAACAAATCACAGTTACTCGTAACATGGTTTGACGCTCTACTCAAACCGAGAATGTCTGTTCTCCACTAGGTCCCAAACATTTGATAAAATAACTATTTGTGACACAAGGGTGTGAAGTATACTGTTTTTTAAAGAGTAAAACGAGTGTGAAACATTCGAGCCGAAGGCGAGTGTTTCATCGTTTCTGAGTTAAAAAACAAGACTTTACACCCGAGCAGGACATAACGTTTTTTACACTCCACTCATAACCACTGAATTTTTTACAATTTTACATTAAATTTCATTATTTACCAGGAAAATTTTAAAAATGTTATGTTTTACAAATGTCTCAAGTGAAATGTTAGCTTGTTAAGTGACCGTTAACGGTTGGAATTCCGCTTAACTACTTGGTCAGAAGGCAAATGCCTATTTTATTGTGACATGAAACATTTGTTTGCTTTAATTTATGGAAAATAAATTTCTATATAAAGCAATATAAGGCCATTATTATAATTTACTTACATTTAAGTTAAGCAGATTTATCGCTGATATTTACGTAAATAACTATAAATAGCCATATTATATGCAGATGGCTGATGAAACGGTAAATATTAATTAATTTGAAATATAGGCACGGTTCTATAGCATAGTCGAGACCAATATTTTGTGTGGTTTAAGGGCAACAATGGCGACCAAAGTTTGACTTTGAGAACAATTTATTGCATAGTTTGTGACTTTTTTTTTCACTAGTGAAATAAAAATTCAAAATTTTTCCTGAACGCCATAAAGTAAACCATTACAAAACTCAAATGGAACCTGTTGTTCTTAGATGTTTCCATCTCTGCGAAAATCTAGCTCTAACCAATTTTACGCAATCAAAATTTATCAAATGCCCTATCTATTCATGTGCCAATCTTTTCACAATTGACAATTGTATATCATTTCTATATATCGTTATTTGCTCTGAAGTGATTAATACCAATAGCTTTTGATTCTATATAGATTCTATTTTACTGTCAGGTTTTTTGCCACAGAAACAGAACACACATACTACGAAGAAGACCATCCGTTTCATGACTCTTACAGGTATCCTTTCCTTGAGCAGCATACTCTGCTGCTGCTTGTATTAGAAAGATCAGATTTCTATCTTTTCGATTCTGGATACTCCACTCAAGCTTTGAAAACACGTCTGAATTCAAACCAATAATGTTGACGCCATCAGTTGTTTGATTTGTTGAGGCCGCAGATATTATTATATTTGTAAATGTGTTTCAATATTTATCACAAATTGTTATTATTAGTTGATAATGGCAAATTAATTTTGAAAATAAAAAAACACTGCTTTTATTAGGATTTGAACACAAGATAGATTCTAATTTTGTGGTATTAAATTAAGTATTGAGCTATATTTTTTTATAAAACTATTTTTAGTAACTATAAATATAAAACTGAGTATAAAAATCTACTCCGAATTTAAGGAACCATCTGTAGAATAACATTGTTTGGAGTTAAAGTTAATAAAATATTTAAAATTCATATTTTTTAATAAGTTGTTTCGCAAAAAGTATTTACATTAAAAGAAAATTCGAAGGAAAATAATTATACCATTTCATAAAAGTGGATGAATTCCATTGAATTTATAATGAAATATTTATTATTTTATCTCTGATATTGAATGAAACATTCATTCATTCTTCATAATAAAATTTTCCGTAGAATGAAATCAGTTTATTTTCTTAAGTGGAATATCCTGTTTGGATTATTTTTAAAAAACGTTCTATTTTGAAAAGTAAATATTGTTATTTAACAGCGAAACAACCCAAAATTTGCATTTTGTGAAATATTGAAATCGGAATTCTAAAAATATTATTATTTCAGGAAATAAAATGGAAACTGAAGGGTGAGACATTTGAATTTTTAATTATTTTCTGAACAATTAAACGGGGTAATATATCTCTTTAAACTAAATAAGGTTAATTTATATTCTGTAAGCACAAGCTAAAACGAAAGAATAGAATAGGAATAGACCCTTGAAATAAAAACAAATTAAGAATATAAATGGGCTTTTGAATAAATTTAAATAAATCTTATATGAACTTTCAATTGCTTGATTTGCATGTTTTTGTAGGTTGTGTTCTTTTTTTTGTATATTTTAACATAAAGGGTAAGCTTGTATACAATTCGACTATAACTTATTTAAAGTAATTTCAGGACACTTTTTAAAAACAAGCAAGTAGTTTGCTAAAAAAATATGTTTTAATTTAATGATGCCATACTTTCTTAATATGAGATTTTTTCGTTAGTTTAACAAATACACGTTCTTCATATTCATTAGGTATTAGAATCTGTCTCCTCATATATTAAAACTTCAAAGTTATATTCTAGAATAGTACTTTAGCAAACTTTCTTAAAAATTATACAAGATATTATTAATTTTTTTGAAATACCCGAAACTGCAAAAAATGTTTTATACTAAAACTATGCTTTCCACCTTTAAATTTTTCCTCCGAAATCAGGTTAAGTAGGAGAAATATGGACAAAATATTATAGGGTGTATTGACGGATTTTGGCTGATTGTAGTTCGTATCTGACTGTATTATCATGTCACCCAAATGGCAGTCGCTACCCTGTCAAAATTTAAACAAATTTAGTCATGCGTCTTAGTAGTTTTTCAACCGCAAAGAGTTTTTATTTGCATTCAGTTTTGAGCACACTGGCAATGTTTCGCTAATTTACATATTATCCTGGTGCTTATTTTATTCCTTTAGGATTCATCATTTCTAGAAAAAGAATCATACTTAAATTTTTTTAAATATTTTCTTCTTTCATAACGGAAATGGACAAAATGGCATACCTGTTGCTTTTAATAATAAGTGATATTTATTTTATTTAGCCAAACATATTTGGTCTATAGATAGCCAAAATACCCAGAAATTATAAACACTCAACTCATCGTCGGTCCTAAAGGTAAGACGATATCGAAACCGAAATCGTTTATATCCTGAATAAAAGCACGAGATAATTTAGTAGTAAAAATATTGAATTTTAATATGGATGTGTGGTGATCGGGAATCTGGTCGAGCACCGCTGACCGTGTCGGGAGACAGTGCACATTCCCGAACCGGTTATTCCTTCTCTCTCAAAGATTTCCCCTCCTTCCACCACAATGTAAA
>JXOV01000866.1:0-22394 GCA_001014945.1 Clogmia albipunctata | reverse complement strand
AAATTTAAATTAATTAATAAATCATGGCCTAATTTATTATAGACACATGAAAAACGTCATAATATATTTTCATTCTACGCTACTAAGATTAAAAATTATAATTTTTAGTAGTTGAATTTTGGTACAAAATACGTGTATTTACACGATTTGTAACTGTCTACGGGTATTGCATTATACTTTATTCAACATTGTACGATTATAAAACAATTTCTAGAGGAAGCATTGGCTACTAAAATGTAAACATTTTTCAACAGTATTGTATCATATAAAAATTATAAGAGAACAGGATAAAAATATTGATAAAAAAAGAATATAATGATTAGTGCTAAAAACTTACATGGATCTGATTATCTTGTCTGTGAACAAGCCCAGGAAAGTCCACCACAAGTATTCTATCGGAGATGTTAGTACAGTCATTATGGAATCCGATTCCTGAATCCGAATTACTTGAGGTCGTTGTCAATTCGCTGTGATTACTGGGCTGCGGGGAATTGGCCATCATAAAATCATTGTGATCCTCGAAACTGTGATTATTTCCCATCGGAGGCAGTCCCCTTGTTCTCGCCATCTTAGGGGGTTTCCTTTCATTCACATTCAACGCATACATACTACGGATTAAATTCACCACATAGTCCGAGTCTCTGGGGAACTCTAGACAGAGATTAGAGATCGGATCCCTGGTGCAATTCAACTTAAAGAGAGCTATTTTATCGGCATGGGTCTGGTGGTCGATTAGCTTCTGGTCCACCATGAAGACGTGACAGCTATTCGAGACGATCACATCCTTTGGATTCGCTGGACAGGCAGAGAGCAACACTCCATCAGAGTTGTAGAGAGCAGCAGTGACCAGACCGAAGCTGACCCGGTTTCCGTCCGATTCAGACTGACTTCCGTTGCTCACATAAGAGAGACGATTCGATGGGTAAGTGGCAAGAGTTTGATTGTTGGAATTCTTAAGAGTTAAACTATGGGTGTCAACTACCATCAGAACAGAAGTGGGCTGCCTCTTTTCTTGGCGCATCTTTTTTATGCAGCTGCGAACAGTTTGGAGCCTGGAACTGGTGGCGATCGGTTTGGGCATCTCAATCGTCCCCAGATAACCGACAATGACATTGTATTGCAGTTTCGGATCACAGGACTGCTCTTGGAGATTGTTAAAGTGAGATTCCTCTGAGTTTAAAGCAGGAAGATCTTCTCTGGACTGTCCACAGGAGCAGTTGGAGTTGTTAAAGGACAATGGCTGATAGAGAAGTGGCTTTGGAGGCGAACTTTGGCCCATTGGCTGCTGATTAAAAGTCGTCCTGACCATGGCACTAACGTTGGCTAGATCCTTCTCATTCAACTCCCCGCCGTTCGTCAGCTCGAACGGCATTTGACTCCTAGACGTGGCTGTGGTCAATGGCAGTCTCTCATTCCTCAAAACTGAAACAGAAAGACACAAAAATTCCAATTACAGTTAGATTCATAAACAAAGGTCGTCGTGCCGGAAGGGGTTAACGTCAAACAAAAATGCACAACTCGATAAAATACCTTTCGGTTTATGGTTCTGGTGGTATTTGGGTCGGAACCTTTGCACCATGCCCAGATCGTCGTCCGAACTCTCCGTGTTATAGTTTTCGTTCACTGTGAGCCACACTTTGTTCCCGTTGCACTGTTGGATTAATTTCACTACGTTCTCGTGCGGCCAATTGTTCACCGTAATCCCGTTCACGCAAATGATCTCGCCTCCCCCACGCAAACCGGCCAGATCAGCCGGCGAGTTGGCCACGATTCCAGTCAGGACGCACGGCTGCTGACCAGAAATCGTGAAGCCAAAGCCAAAATTTCCACGGCATACTTCGACCGTTCGGCTGTTGCTTCCACCGTTTGCGTAATTTGGACGCTTTTTGCGCCTCCGGTGGTGGTGATGCATTCTGATCATTGCTACCGATTCACTTTATTCCATTCCTGTACACACCACTCTTTTTTCACAGAGAGAAAGAATTTCTTCTTTGATCAACAACACAAACAAACACGCAGACACACGGTTCCATTTTCACAACATTCCACAGCAAAGATCAATCAATTCTACTAGAACAAACACTGTAAGCACTATTTCTATCCAATCCGCACACTTCAATAATGTTTATAATTACATTTTCACTTCGAAATAGTTGTTAAATACACGAGAATTGGATAAAATTCTTAAAAACTTTGGACACAATATTATGATGACTTTTAATGATCATTGATGATTGTCGTTAAGAATAGGTAATCTTCTATTCAATTTTGGTTTAGACTTACTTGATACATTCATTTGTTGTTGCACTAAAAATCTTCCTTCTCTTTCTTAATTCAAGCAACATCGATTACGAATAGGTAGGGTAAACTTAGATTGTCGTCACAAAAGTTCGGTACGAAAAAAACCGATACCAGAAAAGTATTGCTTCAAATGTTTTTAAATTTCATTTTGAAAAGCACTAACCTTGCTAGTGAATTACAGCTCATTCGTGGAATACTTAACAACTTTTAAAAAAATTGACAAAAATGGAATTGCATAAAGAATGTGATCTTTTATTCAAAATTGGGCGGGATACTTTCAACCCAGTTGGTATCAACGAAACGTGTTACTTGTTGTTTCCTAAAGAATTTTTGTTAAAAGTTGTTTATCGATTATTTTCTAGTTTCCTATTGATTTTGCCGTTCAGCGGGGTGTTTTACTAATTCGTAGTCGGTCGTGTCACACTTTTACGCTTGCTATTGTTAGTTTTGTTGTAGTTTTCGGGCGGAAAATTGCGTTTTAAATTTGGCTCGAAGATTGTGGAATTTCTTGATGCAAAATTTGTTTATTTACGTTGACGACGAGACGTGCGCCCCTTCTGTGGCCTGGACGACCGTTCAGTTGTGTTGGCCCTGTTGGGCAATGTGTGTTCGATTAGATTAGTGCAGCGACGTGTGCATTTAAATGGAAAATGAAAAGTGAAAGTGCTATTTAAAGAGATCGACACAAAATCAAACGGAAACGCAGCAGCCCAACAACATCTCGACAAGAGAGTCGACGTCGGACGACACATCGCAGCAACCTTTCGCGTGAGGTGAGGTGGTGACAAAATGTTCTCGAAAAAGAAGAAAAAGCCCCAGATTTCCGCTCCGTCCAACTTTGAGCACCGAGTCCACACGGGTTTTGATAAGCGGGAGGGCAAATATGTAGGATTGCCATTACAGTGGGCCTCTATAGTGGGGAATAATCAGATTCTAAAGTCGACGAATCGCCCTCTGCCGTTGGTTGACCCAAGTGAAATTACGCCTACTGAGATTTCAGATCTGAAGACAATTGTCAGACCCCATCAACAGCTTCCCTTGAAACCGGGTTTGATGGTGGTGGAGCAGCCAAATCAGCCCACAAATGGCATTGTTCTGCCAAAGACGTCTCACGTCGCCCGCTCCAACTCCCTGCGCAGCTCCAGCCCGCCTCGAATACGGAGAGGAGGGGTGATGGCCAATGTGCCGCCCTCAGTCCCCGAGGAGATCGCTCCTTCGCCACAGCCGCCCTTTGAAAACCCACACCTGATGAATCACAATCAAATGAACAATAATAACAACGGCAACAGCACTAGTAATCAGCAGCAGTTTATAAAACAGAAGCCAGGCTTTGCCAAACCACAATACCCGTTGCCTCCGCAGATCAGCAACAATAACAATGCAAATGACTGGGATCGGAATCACAATCCCACCTACCAGAACAACAACGGCAATCCAGGCTTCCCCAATGGAACGAATCAACCGCTGCCCGGCCCAATCAATGTCCAAACAGATATTACGAATAATAATTACATGAGACAACAGCAACAGCAGCATCCACATTACCCGCAACAGACGTCTCCGGGCAGTGTCCACTCCCTACAGCATCGAATGACGACCCAAAACATGAACCAGAACTTTAACAGCAACCACATGCAGCAGCAGCAGCCACAGTTCCCTGGAATGATGGGACAACAGCAGCAACAGATGATAAATAATCAGCAGCTGATGAAACCCAATTCGAGGGCGTCCAGTTCTAGTGGAGGAAACGCGTCCACTGCTCAGAGTGGCGGATCCATCACAGGTGGACCAACGTCTGGCGGGGCAGCAGGGGGTGGACCCAGTCCAAACAGCAGTAATAACAATAAACAGGAACAGAGACTCACTCACGAACAGGTATTATTTTTTTTTTGCTTCTTTCTAGCACAAGTGTTTAAAAAAAAGTTTTACAACAAATTCAATATTTTCATTTTTAGATAAATTTTTTTTAGGTTAAGTATCAATTCTTAATTTTTTTTTATTATTTTATAACCATTGATCTTCTTATCAGTCATGAGATTATAAATTATTTATAGTAAATCTGCGAATTGTATAATTTTTTAACACTCGTATCTTTGAGGAAACTCATTTTAATCGTTTTTTGAAATTTTACTCGTGTTTGAACATGGTCCCTTTTTCTCACTCGTATATATAACTATTTAATACAATTCACATAAGCATAAACTGTTAATTGTTTTCTGAAATTCAAGTATATCAATTATTTTTGATTGTTTTATTAAAGTTCATTAAAAGATAAATACACAACTAACTTTATTTAAAAAGAAAATTTTGTATTTTTAATTAGAATTATGACTGTTTATTAATTTATTATTAATTAAAGTTTTCTTTTCTGAATAATGTTTTTTATATTAAATATTTTTATTTAGGAAACTTCTTGACTAATTCTAATGTATCATTAAAAAATATATAACATGTTGAGAATTTATGTCCATTATCCGTATTAAAGATTCATCCCTTTTTATGAAACTACGTTTTAACTCGTAAATTGATCAAAAATAATTTTAACTGTTTAAAATTATTACTAAATTTTCATAACTTTATGATTTTACTCAAATTTAAAACCAATGGTTTTTTATTTCAGTTCCGGGCAGCTCTACAAATGGTTGTGTCTGCAGGAGATCCAAGGGAAAACTTGGAGAACTTTATGAAAATCGGCGAAGGGTCGACAGGCACGGTTTGCATCGCCACAGACAAATCGACAGGTACTTACTCATGGTCTCTTAATAAATTATCAACAATGTTTCTCACATAACCTTTCTTATCTGTTCCGGGAAATATTAATTGAATATAACGATTTGTTTTAATCCAGTGATAATAATACGATTCCAAACATAAATGGGTTATCGTTTGTTGCAAAATAATTATCAAATTCGTTTACATCAGTTTTATAAATACGTTTGACATAAATCTGAAGTGATATTTATCAATTTCTTATGAGAAAAGTGTTAGTAATCGATTTATTTACAGAACGATACCAAATAATTCTTTTGTAACTCAAAATATTCCTCAAAAGCATTGCAAGCCACTGATAAGGTGAATGCTCAGTGCTCTTATCTTGCCTTATCTTATGTTTGAGCAATAGTATTTGATTTATAACAAATACGTAACAGGTAACATAGTTTTGGAATTCCAGCTTCAGGTAGAATTCTATAGTAATTTTTATTATGTCCCATTTAGACTTTTGGTCATCAAATAAAAATGAGTTGATCGAATTAAATTAATATTAATCAAATTATTTAATATTGTTTAAGTTTTTATAGTAATGATATTTAACTTTAACCACCGAAATATTTTGCTATTACTCTCTAAGCGAATAATTTCATCTAACCTGAGAAATAAACCAGAGTTTCGGTAATTTTTGAGGTTTTATTCAATCTGGTTGTAATATTAAATAGTCTATTTGTCTATCATTAATAGTTATTTGTGCTACAAGAATATAAAATGCACCTTGTTTAACGAGAAAACGCGTGTAAAATACGATCCTATAGGTGAGTTTTCCTCGCTTTCGAGTTAAAAAACGGAGTTTACATCCGAGCAGGACATTATTTTTTCAAATTCCTTAGATCTGGATTAAAAAAATGTTCAATTTATCGTCCAAAATAGCGCAAGAATTTTAGTATTGAAATAGATTTATTTCTTTACTTCACTAGTAGAATAAAAATTCAAAATTTTCACTAGTGCGATCAAGTGACGCATCATGAAACTCAAATCTATGTGGAAAAGATAACCTTTCGATATGAAAGCGCAAAAAAGATGTTTGTTTTAAAGTGTTGTCGCTGTTTTAAGGAATTTATTTATTTAATTCCCATTTTTCAATTTTAATCATTACTAAAATAATTTTTGAATATCCCTAAGATAAACATTATCATAATGATTTGATAAATGGATAAAAATTTTAAATTAAGATGAAAACCTTGATTATTCCTTTCTACATTTTATTGTTAATTTAAAATCATGTTCTTTTTCGAGTTTTATATTTATTTGTTATTTAATAATTTATAAAATATATTATAATATGTTTCTTATAAACTATCAAAATTTGACCTAATTGTTGGTATTGTACTTGTCTGTACACATATTATAAAAATATATCAATTGTATGTCTTTAAGAAGCGTAGAGACTTACTGCCCTAGTGTGCGGTGCTGAATGGCGAGTCTATTGAACACTTTGATCCATTCCCACCCAAACTCTCCTCTGATTATTTAAAGGAATAAGCTAGTTAGGGTAAGGAATGGTGTAAGGCAGGGAGAGCTAGGGCGAATTACGTGGAGGGGCGTATGGCTATCCACCATACACCTAATGACACGTTTTCGTGCATCTTGATAATTATTTTATTAATATATTTTACATGTGAATAAGGGCTATAATCCCCGAGCGGGTTTTCTGCCCACTTACCAATATATTTCTATGACTAGAAGAATCTGTTTAATATGACTCTGTTAGTGTGACCCATTTTTTGGAAATTGTGATCGGTTATATTAGCATGTCAACAAGATGGGATCAAAAACGCTTCCAGTCTTTCCAGGATTGCTTTTAAGAATCACACACAGTAATCGATAGAACTATTTCATGCACTTTTGATAGTGATTACTGAGAACTCGAAGAAAATATTCATATGTTATGGATGAACTTATTGCGAAAATTTTTGTTTTAAGAAATTTCTTTACATATTATATTAACTGGATTAAATTTTTAAAACGGAGCTTCACAACAAAATAGAACATGTCAAAGAGATATTTGCAACAACAACCAAAATTATACTATGTCTCTTACATACCATAGTATAGTTTTTGAATTCCAATATCAGGTACAATTCTATGAGTAAAGTAATTTAATCACGTAATTCAAATCACGTGCGTTTCAAATTCATAAGATGGTCATTTAAACATTTTTAAAATTCCACGCTTTATTCGGCATTTACCGTTGATTGGAGTGAATATATCTTTGGCATCGATAATGATATCATGGTTTATTGATTATCTTTGAATGATGTTGTGTTTCAGGACGACAAGTGGCCGTCAAAAAGATGGACTTGAGAAAGCAGCAGCGGCGAGAATTGTTATTCAACGAGGTTGTAATTATGCGCGATTATCATCACCCGAACATTGTGGAGACGTACAGCAGTTTCTTGGTGGACGACGAGCTGTGGGTGGTGATGGAATATTTGGAGGGCGGTGCGCTGACAGACATTGTGACGCATTCCCGCATGGACGAGGAACAGATTGCCACCGTTTGCCGACAGTGCCTTAAAGCGCTAGCTTATCTTCATTCACAGGTAATCTATAATTGAAAATTAATTACCGATGAAAATGGCATTTATCATAAACTGGTAATCGGTTTACGGTTATTTGATGAAATTATTACCCAGATAATCGTACAAGGTGGAAGTGCAAATTGGAGTGGGAATTTTTACTATCAGTGCATTTGTAATGGATTAGTAAATATCTTTAAAGACAAATTGAGAAGTAAACACTTAAAATTAAAATTAGAAAATTAAATGTTTGAGTTATTTGAACATGTTTGTTTAGAGATTTATTCAAATTGTGAGAGATTACCTATTACTTAATACATACAATAAACTATTACTCTAACTTATTTGAATATAATATAGTTTACTTTTAATATCTAATTGGCACATCTTAAAATCACATGGTATTGAAGTGATATTATGTTAATATGTATTTAAGAAATATTTAATCAAAGTTTGGAAATATTAGGTCAAGTGCAAGTGTATCTTTTTACCTAATACAATTGATTTGTAAATAATTATGAGTCTTTCTTTAAGTTTGGTTTTGCAAGTATTCAAGCAATGATATTATAAATTCTAATAAATTGTCTATTGTCTACAAGCTCAGTTATTAATTAAATTTAAATGTTTTCTAAACGTTGGTATTACATATTTGTAACCCTATAATATCTCAATTCACACTATCTGCCTAGTGTGTGATGTTGGATGGCCGGTCTAATTTCATTTTTTTATCTTTCTCAATCTAAATAGTTCATATACCTTTAAAATTTAACCCATTTCATACGTTAATATTATAAAAGTACTTCAAACAAGGAAAGCCTAGGAATATCTTATTTTTGAACAGAAATTTAAATAGGTAGGAAGCGCTAGGGCGATACACGTAGATGGGTGTTTGGCTATTTACCGCCTCGAAATTTTTAATTAAAATTACGCTTATGAACTCTTAATTTTGACTTAAAAATTAATTTGATCTCGCTTTAACACAATACGAGCCCTTGTTAAACGTTGTCGTATATCAAAACATTATTATCTTATTCATATACAGTCGATTCTCGATATTTCGAACTCCGCCCGAGTTTCCCTAATAATCTCTTGATATTTCGAACTAAATCTACCGAAACCACGCGGTAATTCGAAGTCATTGGCATCCAACACTCAACAATTCGAAGTTGCAAATTTCTTGTAGCATTTCAGTCGCCCCGTTTCTCTTAAAAAGTTACTGAGCATAGTCTGAGCAATGATAATTCAAACTCTCGTTAACCAAAGTATATTAAGAGTCGCTTGGAGGTTCGAATTATTGAAAGTCGACTGTATTTTATATGTGGAATACTTAAGCGAATTCTTCCCCCATCCCAATGTTTTCTTAACAATGACAGTTGAGATAAATGCAATTTTAATTGTTTTAAACAATAACCATAATTTTATCTAATTACTTTCAGGGAGTTATTCATCGAGATATCAAGTCGGATTCGATTCTGTTGGCGGCTGATGGTCGCGTCAAATTATCAGACTTTGGCTTCTGTGCCCAGGTCTATCAAGAGTTGCCAAAGCGAAAGTCGCTGGTGGGAACGCCATATTGGATGTCGCCCGAGGTGATTTCGCGCCTTCCGTACGGTCCAGAGGTGGACATTTGGTCGCTGGGTATCATGGTGATCGAGATGGTGGATGGGGAGCCGCCCTTCTTTAACGAGCCCCCACTGCAAGCGATGCGACGAATCCGGGACATGATGCCGCCCAAGCTGAAAAATGCTCAGAAAGTGTCCACGAGACTGCAGAGTTTCTTGGACCGAATGCTGGTGAGGGATCCGGCGCAGAGAGCAACGGCAGCCGATCTTCTGCAGCATCCCTTCTTGAGACAAGCCGGATCGCCATCCCTGTTGGTCCCTCTAATGCGAAGAACTTCGTAAAATGCATTTAATGTTATAATTCTCTAATATACAGTAAATAGGACATGGTACAATGAACCTAAGGTGAAGAGTGGGACTTGTATTTTGACGTCATTTATTGCATTTTCTTCTGTTTTGCATACTTTCTTCTTATTGCATGCAATTAACAGCATGTTCCAAAAGAACTTAATTTTTTCAGTTTTGTAATATTGTAAATATTTTAAAAATGTTATTTTTGTCATTTAAACAACAAAAAGTAATTATTATATTAAATTAAAAATTGAGAATAAAAACAATCTATACTTTTCAATACGTATATTGAATAAATGACGTTAAAAACTATAGATTATTTAAAATTATCGGAAAATACTTTATCTTGGGTTCATTGTACTATTCTAAATTCTCCACTTTAAAACCATTTGCCGTCCACTAGACAAACCTCACTCGTCTACTTACATGATGACTGTTCAATGTGTATTTTTGGATCCCAGACAATAAGAGTATTTATCTGTTATTTAACTTTTTTTTTAAAGAAACGAGATTACTGACGAAAGTTTCCATTATAAAATTATACTAATAATATTATACTTCTTGTAAATAGTCTAAGAGATTATTTTCTGCCTTATTTTAGAGAAAAATATTCTTGTTAAATCGTTTACTTAATAGTGTTTTACTAAGACTCCTTATTATGATAATGGAATTGAGGACATTTATCCCAATTATTATTTTTTGTATTCTTCGTCTCTTTTTTTAAAATATATATAAATATTAAGGACCAAAGGCATTCCAAGGAATTTCGATTCTATAACACGTTGAAATGAAAACGAAACAAAACCCCACACACACACCGGATGAAGAAGATTTGATGGAGAGTTGATGTAATAATGTTTATTCTTCCTTCAAATAAATAAATACACGTAAATACAGATGCGATGAGTTTTTATCTCTTTTGATTTCTTTTATCCATTAAGTCGTTCCAATGGGCGATTGTCTTCCAAATTAACCCAGTCTGGAACTCGGAAATTCCGCGTGTACATCTCTTTAGTTAGGCTACGAGTCAGCACCAGATCGGTTCCGCCATAAATAGATCCGCCGAGCCAAGCGGTGAAATTGGTCTTTGATGGAGGTGAATGGAATTTGAAGTCGGTCAGAAACAGTTTGTCTTTGTAGAAATCACTCTTCGCCAGAGATTCGAGCTCCAACTGAAGGCGGTGCTTAATGCCGAGAGTCATAGCAGTGCCGCCGACGAGGACAATGTTCTCAGCTAATTCTCGTCGCATGTCGATGGGACACTTTAAAATTGCATCAAGAATTATAAAAGGTAGTCCCAATCGGTCGTTATCGTAAGGGAAAAGCACTTCAAATGCAGTTTCTCGCAAACGTCCAGAAATGACAATTTCCTCCTTTCCACATACTGGATATGGAACATCGGGACAGGGAGTTGGAGGATTATTCTCTCGGAATTTGACAGCTCTCTCGAATGTTGTTACAAAACACGTACGAACTGAAATAAAAAAAAATACGTTTATTCAATTCAATAGATAAATCTTTACATTTTAGTAGCTAATGATTCCTCTAGAAAGTGGTTCATATTTAAAAACTCTTTAATTATATATTTTTCAATATCCGCAGATAATCACAATTCGCGCAAATACACAAAATTAGAAATTTGTACCAAAATTTAATTACTAAAAAATAGAATTTTAAATTAAAATGAATTTGTTCTTGACTCCAAAGCCGCTCTTTGTCTCCAATTATTTTTCTTCTTGCATTCTTATTCCCTTAAGAAACATGGGGCTTTGATTAAGCTTTAACTTCTCTCTATAATTAAGAAAGCCAAAACCGTTTCAATTTTTTTTCATTCAATGTTAAAAATCAAATATTTAATTTATATATTATATTAATGTTTAGTATACGCTTGTTTTTCTAAAGCACAAAAAGTGCATTCGATGATTTTTACAATGAGTGAAATTAATTAACAAAGAAGTTCCATTAAAGTTGGTGTGCGGAATCAAATTTCTGTTACCGAAACTTTCGGAATGTTGCAAAAGGCCTTCGGTGATAATTGTTTGTCGCGAGCAAGTGTTTTTGATTGGTACAAATTATTCAAATAGGGTCGAGAACGCGTTGATGACGCACCACGTTCAGGAGGACCATCAACTGATGATCAACACATTGATAAAATCAAGGAATTGGCGCAGATACCTTACTATAATCGTTGGAGATCGGAAGGATCGGTAAAAACCATGTTGAAAGATCATTTGGGCCTAAGAAAAGTGAAAGACCATTGGTTCCAAAATCACTCAATTTTTTCATTGATTCTTTGTGAGTTTTTAGTCAAATTTTCAACCAAAATCTTGCCCCATTCACCGTATATTGATATAGCTCCGTGTGACTTCTGGCTATTCAGCAAACTCAAACGACCGCTCCGGGGAAACCGTTTTGAGTCAATTTAAGAAATTAAATGTGAATTACAAAGCGCATTGAAGGCTATTCCAGAAATTGACTTTAACAACTGTTTTAAGGATTGGAAAAATCGTTGGAACAAGTGTTTGGGCCTAAGATGAAAGAGATTTGGAAGAATAAATTAAGAATCTTGAAATTGTAAACAGGGTCTTTCTATTTTTTGAGTAGTATTTAACACTCTCATCTTTACGAAAACTCATTTCATTCATTTTCTTTAATTTTACTTGCTTTTAATCAATAATTTAATTGTATTTAATTTAATCTTCAAAATGCATTACCTTTTATATCTTCCACGATATCATCAGTTAACAAAGTCTCATCAACCTTGGTTTCAATAAGTTGTCTCCTAATTTCGGCATGGACAGCTTCAGAGCCAATTGGTTGTGCTTGGAAGGCATGAACAACTTGAACTCCACTATAAACTGGAACGATGACAGCCTCCTTGAATCCCAAATCAACAACCAGTGCCGTATCAATTGCCAGAGTTGTTAAAACGATCAAATGACTGGGAAGGAAAAATACTGACGCCACTTCAAAGTGTCTAAACAAAACTTTGGCCAGATTTTCTCGGACTATTGTCGGACAAAATACAGATTCCACAATAACTACCCTTCGGTCTTTGGGGCTGACCAAAACATATTTGAAAAAGATCTCCTGAATAAACTCCACCAAAATGTCGTACAGCTCTTGTTCATCTTTGTACGCAAATATATTCTTTTGGACCGTATGAGACTGTTTCAGGTCATTGATCTTCGATGGAATTATGAATCTGGGAAAGGCTTCCGCCGCAAAGCCCAACCTTAAAACAGAAAAATAATGTCATGGCATTAATTATTATGGTTTATTATATGTGTACTACTTACTTGGTGTACACTGAACCGATATCCAGCACCACCGCGGGCTTTTCTTGCATCACAGAGTCGAATAAAGGCATTTTGCAAAATTTAAGAATGTAAACAAATTGAAAATGACGTCACCTAACACTGTCTTTTGACAGTTATAAATGTCAGATTTATCAAAAAAATAAATTGAAAATATTTGAAAAAGATGGTAATTAAGAGGGTAATACTTGGTATTTCAGGTGGAATAGATAGTGCTGTAGCCGGATATTTGCTAAAAAAGAAAGGCAAGTACTGTCATTACTTCTTTCATTGACAATAATCTAATTCAAATTTCAGGATTCGAAGTTCAGTCGGTTTTTATGAAAAACTGGGATGAGGTCGACGAAAAGTCCTATTGTCCTGGAGAAAAAGACTGGGAAGATGCTCAGCTAGTATGTAAACATTTGAAGATTCCTCTGTTACAGAAGGACTTTGTAAAACAGTACTGGAATAATGTCTTCAGGTAAAATTCTTGTCAAATTTTAAAAATTTCATACTAAATGTGTTTGTTTTAGTGAATTTATCTCGGATTACAGCAAAGGATTGACCCCGAATCCAGATGTGCTCTGTAATAGACATATCAAGTTCGAAAACTTTTTTAAATATGCCATAAACAATTTAAATGGTGACGCTTTTGCCACAGGACATTATGCAAAATCGTCTTATGGCAATTTCTTAGAAAAATACGATCCACATCAAAGTAAGAATATACTTCAAAATCTAATAGAAACCTCATTACCTTCATTACGTTTTCAGATGTTAAATTATTGCAACCTAAGGATGATTTTAAGGACCAAACATTTTTCCTAAGTCAAATTTCTCAGGACGCTTTAAGGGAAACGATGTTTCCTTTGGCTGATAAAACGAAAACCCAAGTAAAAGATATCGCAAAAGAAATTGGGCTGAACTTCCTTTTAAGAAAAAGAGAAAGTACCGGAATATGTTTCATAGGACATCGAGATTTTAAGAATTTCATTTCTGATTACATTGATGATAAAGAAGGGGATTTTGTAGATATCGACACTGGTCAAGTTGTTGGCAAACACAAAGGCATTCATCATTGGACAATCGGACAAGGATGTCGAATAGGAGGTGTGCCAAAGCCTTATTTCGTAGCTGAAAAATGTCCAGAGACAAACACAATTTTAATAGCTTTAGGAACAGATCATCCTAGCCTGTTTTCAGACGATTTAGAAACAAATTATCCCCATTTTATAGATCCCAATAATCTAAAACTTTTAGATATGGAATTAGAATGTGAGTTCAGATTCCAACACACAAAACCTTTAGTAAAATGTAGAGTCCATAAATACGACAATGGCCTTAAAGTGAAATTAGCTAAACCGTTACGAGCACTTACTTCTGGTCAATATGCAGTTTTCTATTTGAATCAGGAATGCTTAGGTTCAGCTCGTATTGTTAGTAGGGAAACCAAAATGAAAATAGACAGTTTAAACGTAAATAAACAAATTCAATAACGGAAAAATATTTTTTCTTGCAATTCCGTATGCAGTGTTGTTTGTACATATATCCTGTCCAACTCTTTTAGCATAAAAGTGGGTATGGAAATACAAGTAAGGAAGCGGCGGTGGGCAGCATCCATCAACCCAAGGATTATTTATATGGTTGAGGACTATAATTCATTCATGGGTTGTTTGGTCCCACTTTACAGAATTGCATATGTTATGTGCCTAGTTTTTTTTACGAATTGAGATTCAGTAAAAATAGCAATCAATTTGATTGATTTCAAATTGTAATAATGGAATGGGAATTTGCCCCCGTCAGAAATCGTCTGAAGCCAAACGGGAGTCAAATGCAGACAGATAATGAAAGAAGCGAATAATGTCATTGCAGATGGTTTGTCACAGTATATTTAATCTAATTGAATTTATGTTATTTGTGAGATATTTTGACGCAGATTTATTCCCAGAACAAATATTATTCTGTCTTACTACATTCAATTTTGATATTCTGATTATCAAAAACAAAAGAAAAATGCAAACAAGAAGGCTTTAAATTTCTATTTGAAGTAAATTCCTAAACAGCTGTATGCCAGTGATATGCAAACTGGTTTTTAATTATTCGTAAAATTTTTGCACTCCTTCGTCGTGTAAAAAAACATTTTTCATACTAAAGAAAACCTTCGATTAATACATTTCTTAAATTAATGACAATTAGATTTTGAACATGAAATTAATTTAAAAAATAGTAAATTTATATTTAAACATTAAAACATAGAACTCAACTTACATTAGGACAAAACTTTATTTTAGAATAAGATTAGCTTAGTAGAAGTACAGTCAGTGCATCCAAAAATTTCCCAATTTCGGATTGTTTGATTTGAATGAAGGACGTCTCGAGGAAGTCTTGTGAAATTGTGACATTGCATTTGAGTGCTGCCTGTTCGAAGGCTTTTCCGAAAAAGTTTTTGGGCGAATCTTCTCGGACTGGAGGAATTCCGACCATAAGGCAGAGGCCCCTTTCGATGTCTATTGGAGAACTGGCTACGAGTGGCAGATCGGGAGCTCTTCTTTTTCTTGTCGTTGCCACATGACCTCTTAGAATGAATTTGGCCAGCAAGGAGAGGCCATAGGGGCAGCAGAAGTATTTATTCTCTTCATTTAAAACGTAATAGAAGAACGGTCCAGTGGAGAGAACTTGGTGCATTTCCAGACCGGTTTGTACTTGACGAAAAATGGTGCATAGTAAATCTTTCGCCATTTCAATTCCCTTTTCCAGTTTCGGACGATCAGTTCTTGAAAGAACCTCCATCGATTCTAGGAAACAGAATTCTGGCAGGCGATCCTTGTTGATCGACTCTAGTGTTGAGATTAATGAGTAGACATAGTCAGCAGCTGAGAAGCGAAATCTGTAACCATATTGGAGAGTGAAAGAACCGTAGATTAAATCTGCCAATCCGTATTTCGAAGCCAGCTTTTCAATCATACTGAAAAACTCCTTTCTCAGAACCAAATCCATGGTGTTAAATGTTTGTCGAGCTTGGACTAAAGGTAATCCCATCTCCACAAGCAGTTCTTGTAGCTTCTTCTCTCCTCTAAACGTCCAAAGCTTCATTGTACAGGCTGATATTACGGAATGCCGAATTGAGTCGTGAATATTCCAATGCCGGTAAAGTGCCAAGTGTAAATCGTTCTCAAACTGAATTTTTACTCCTGTTAAAGTGTGATCTGTGGCCCTGTTTGTTAACCGTGAAACATGAGACTGGATTTTTGTGCATTCCAAAGTATAAGTGGAGCTCTCTATTTTGCCAAGTATCAGTTGCTCTGTAATTCCGACAATTCCCCACCAGAGCAGATCTAATGAGTCTTTGGACAGTTTCCAGGCCATTTCAAATAGCGTTAAAGCTGAACTTCGACCATAGAAACTAAACTGGATGTACTCGAACATGATTCGATCTCTAGTTTCTTCCCATTTCCGTTTCTCATTTCTCTTCCTTATCCTCTCTTCAAATCGCTCCATTCTGTTCATTTCACTGTCGTCTTCCCGTTCCTCATCTTCACTCTCGTTATCTTCATCAGAATCATCCTTGAAGATCGCATCGAATTCAGGGATTCCATCCTCTGGAGTTACTTGGTTGATAATTCGAATCTGAAATCAGATAATTTAAAAATACTTTCAAAGCATTAAACTCATTAATAATACCTGTCCATCGTTGTAAATATTACAAACATCTAACGGACGATGTGAGTCGCAAACAAAGAAAACAGTTTCATCTTCGGGTTCCAAGGTTTCCAAAATATCGACTCCTCCTCCACAGTTTAACAGCAACACATACTTGACGTCCCCTTTGTGTTCATTATATGCTCTCTGCATCCCACTGACTCCCATAATTGGGACCAGGGAATACAGAATGTTATCATTTTGGAACAGAGTCTGCAAAATTTTGGTTGCGCAAATGGCATCGATATCGTAGTTCACGATCACGAGAACACGTTTCCCTATGAGTACGTTGTAAAATTCCCCTTTAATGTCCTCGATGAACATGGCTGGGAGTACCCAAAGGGCCTCACAACAGTTTTACACCCACAAAATCGACAAAAAACGTTCCCACAGATGTTGTTTATTTCTTTGACATTACGATTGGCGCCAATTTTCATTCTAACCCTTTTAGGCACGACGAGAAATGCTGTCATAATAATAGTTTAAATATTTAAAATTATCCGTTGTAACTACTATTAAATTTTAAAATTAATATAATTTGTCCTCTTGTGTATACATTCTGCAACTAGGTGTATAACTCTGTTTGTACGTACGGATTCCAATTGGTTAGTTCTAGGACAAGATTGTGCGATCGGGGACAACCCATGATCAAACAAGTTTCCATAAATTTAAAAAAACCTAATGTTTTTTTTATTTTCTTCTATTTATTGAAATTAAAGAATATCAATATTTTGTTAGAGATTTTATAAAAAGACTAGGATAACGAATAAAATAATTTATAACGAAGGATCTAAATAACCGAAAAATAATTTTAACCAATATTTTTATGGTCTTTTATGTCCAATGGTTCATCCGAAGGTAATTTTATTATATTATGCATTCCTAGTGTTTAAAGATCTCAATAAAGTTCCAAACGCACTCATGATCAACTAAGTTACACAGTTAAGGGCTCCAAAAGCTAGGAAATTATACATCACTGACTTTTATATCATTTTCTATTTATTTCTACTAATTATGTCATCAATTAGATAAAGTGTTATTATCTATCTTTTAACGACAGTTTTAAAATGAATTGTTTATATTATATTATTCCAAAACCTAGGACGGATTGGTTCCCCATCACTTTAAGAAATACATGAAGAAATTGGAGGTTAAAATAGATTGCTGGGATATATACAGTCAGTGGTCCTTAAAAGAACCTGTAAGAATATTCTATTTGACTGTCGACGAGAGGACGATG
The DNA here is from genome assembly GCA_001014945.1 of Clogmia albipunctata. Classification (NCBI taxonomy): domain Eukaryota; kingdom Metazoa; phylum Arthropoda; class Insecta; order Diptera; family Psychodidae; genus Clogmia; species Clogmia albipunctata. The sequence goes on along the minus strand of JXOV01000866.1, from coordinate 4,651 downwards.
AGATGTGGATGGATGAAGAATTGTCAGATATAATAATGGAACGAATGGAAACAAATCCAGACGGAATCGAAACACAGTGAGGGGAAGAAGAGCAGGATTGAATTTATGAAAATGTAAATTTAATTAAATATGTTTTTGTTACATATTATTCTAAACAATTTTATATCCTGGGTCTTCGGTCAATATAATCCCTGTGGTATTGACATGGGATGGTATCGTGACCAAATTCTTCAGAAGATATATGGAAGAGATCGGGCTAAGTAAGAATATTCAAGCATATTTACAGACTGTAACGTTGAAAAGGACACTAGAAAGTATGTGAGTAAAGTAAATGAGAGAACAGACTGAATAGATCAAGAATTAATTTAAAAAATGGTTGAATTGGAAGATAGAGACGGAGATTGGATAATTCTGTAAAAATCGACTTATTTTCAATAAAATAATATTTCTAAACAATTTGGTTAATAACTAACAACTATTAAAACTTAACAAATTAACCTTCTCTGTATTTTAATTAAACAAATAAGTCATAAGTATCTTTTATAATAACTCTTAGAAAAACTATAATTTAATTAAATATAATTAAATAGTAAAATTACCAATCATTTAAAGGAGTCAATCGTTTTATTGAAAATAATGTTTTTGCAACTGGTCATTAAATTACTGTTCCTAATGTTGGTATATCTAATGGAATAATTATGTAGAAGAAAGCCATAAAATTTGCATTAAATTGGCTGAGATACATTTTCTATAATGAACATCTATAATGTTCAAATAATAAGTAATTGATTAAAGCCACTTCCAGTTACATTAAATGGTCAGAGCCAGCATATGTGGAGTGATCTGTGGAGGGAATTCATAAAAAGAACAGGTTGCCGCTGTGGGAATGGATGGAGAGCAAGAAATTGTCGTCTCGCCAAACCAGACCCAAGATAAATGAGCATCAGCCTGGCCAAATGGCTGGAACAGTTATGCTGTGTGGATAGTTGAGTGCAATTAGGCCGGGAGCTGAGCGATCCTCGATCGCTATTAGGAATTCAAAATGGGCGCCGGCTTACAACTAGTAGAATATCCACCACCGGTCGCTTAATTATTTCCATTTTTATCGCTGCTTTCCTCCAAGAGCGACCGACGACGACAACAAATAGTGGAGTAGCTTGGCCTCTTCAAGATCATATATAATTAAAGAGCTTGTTTTACGACATTGACTGATTCTTGTCACATTTACAATTTTTAATTTCTGCTGCTGCTGCTGCCGTTTTCTGTGATCGCCAAGAAAACTTGGGACAAGGCTCCTCCACGCTCCCCATCCATCCATACAACAAGAGTCGGAGGAGATAAACGCCTAAAGTACATCATTGATATACGAGAGTACATTATATAATAACTGTCATATACTTTTGTATAAGAATAAATATATGTTTGGACCATTTCTGGGCAAAGACGACGACCAACGACACAACCGAGTTACAAATTCTCTCACGAAAAGATGTATGGATTGGGAAGGGAGGAATGGATGGAAAATAAAAGCTAAACGCGGTAATTTTTAATTTTAAACATTTTTGCCGTCTTTATCGCGGACAATCAATAAATCAATAAAAATGTAAGTGGATGCGCGAATATTTAATGCAACAAGAGCCCGTGATCATGAAACTAAGCCGATATGTTGAAGGATGTACATATTTAATTTATTAAAACACAATCTCAAGGCTCATTTACAAAAGGTAAGCACTGCGACCAAAACTATAGTTTATAGTTTATGAAAACTATCAATTCTTTACTTATATTTAATTTGCTATTTTCTATAGTAATTTTAACAAAATATTTAATTTTAATATAAAGTATAGAATATTTAATAAAAGTTCTTCTTTACCTTTATTTAAAACGAAGTATTTAATTGAACTTTTATTCGTCAACAACCATAAATTAAATGGCTAGAGTGAATTTAATTGATAGATCAGATTTAGAATAAATTTCAAAGATTTTAGCCAAATAACAAGGAGTATTATGCATTTAAGTAATATAAAATTGATATTCTTCTATTCTTCTGTCAAAGTCGTTTTTATAGCACAAGTGTAACCTCCATTAAAAAAAATTCACCAAATTGAACAATTTTAGCAAATCCTTTTGGTAATAAAAATTATTGCTACGCTCCTGTCTTTGAGGGACTCTTGTGTTTAATAAAGCCTGATCTTATCGACCTAGTTGTATAAGTAACTATTAAGTACTATCAATAGTATTTTATAATAATTTCCTTATTAATTTACAAAACATTTTATTTTTTATCAAAGCCTGAATTACCCTTAAAATTAGCCCTGCACTAGCACTATTCTCTCATCATAATCGTTAATAATAAAAATGATTAAGAAGTCAATTTGAAATATCAGTCGAGCCAGAATCCGACCACATTGTTTTGGATAGAATGTGTTCCAAATTACATTTCATGATCTCAAGTATTTGCGGTGTGTTCGTCCCCTTCGATTCTGCCGTTCTTCTTCTCAAATTCCGTAGGCCTCTGCTCGTTTTTGTATAGACCACAGGATTTGATGGTTGAAATTAAATTGTTCTTCCTCTCCATCATTATTTGGGTCTCAAATTAAATGGACCCCTACCCATTTATTATGTTCAAGTAAATAAGTAAACGGATTTTCGAAAGCGCTTTTCTTGTCTTGGCCTGGGCTTGAGCGAGCGCAGAATTTAACCTCCGCAAAGTCAAGAACTCCTTATAGGCATATTAAATGTAGATCTAGGTAGTAGCTGCAACTTTTTGCCCCACAACAACACAGAGAGCACGAACGAAAGGAAACAACACGACCAACACCTGAATACAGAGCATAAATGATTCTTTAATTAATTTTTCCATTACGGAGCGCGAATGAATGAATATAGAATAAGAATGCGTTCCGAGCTGATAATGGCGATTTTTATTTTTATATTCAATGAAAAAAAAACATGAAAATTACAGGATTAGTTATTAAACGATAATTTGTGATATTTATTAATGGAACTACTCCACGGTTATTAGTAGAAACAAGCAGCTGCAGCTCAAATCTCTATGTAACGTCTTTTGGTAAGTGAATTTCAGGTCAATGAAGTTATCCATTGTACTTAAATACAGATTATGGTGGAATAGTGTTTATTTCCGCATTAATTTTAACTGTTTTGACGTCAATATTTAATATTAAAATAGAGTTTCCCTTTTAACTATAAATTGAAAGAAATGCGTCATTTTTTGTACTAATAAAGATTTCAGTTAATTCTGTGAAAAATAAAAATGAGTGTGTGTTATTGGGCAATCATTGAGCTTATGCAAATATGAATAAAGAGAATCATCAATAATATAAAACATCGATTGGAATAACAACAATCTGAATCTGTTAACAGATTTGGCAGCATCAAAAATTGAAATAATTACCAAGATTTCAATATCTTTGGAAGTTATTTAATTTTTTACTAACGATTAGTTTTGATAAATTCGTTATTACATAATTTTCCAAATCAACTTTGAATAATACATTAAAATCTGCCCTATAGTCAAGTGGTTAGCACATTCAAATGCCAGAGCATTAGATCGAATCCTAGGCGATTCAGAATCAATGGATCCTTTTACAACCAGTCTGTGTTATCTATGCTATTGCATTGTTTAAATACACAGCATAGCCCTATAATTTAATATCGTTTATATCGTAATCAACCCCACTTGATAATTTATTATTAGAGGTAATTTTATCCGTTGCGAATTCGTGGATAATCTAGGGAGCTTGCGACAAGATCCTTTATCAATCTCATATGTGTTAAGCTCTCCACCTTCCAGTGCAAAAAAGGAAGCTATTAATTGACTAGTAGTACACCGAAAACATATTGTTATTTTATTTATCTCTAATGAGGTGATCCCGCACTTTGACCTGATCTATTGTGCTCCCTCATATCTCTGCCCTCCGCAGTTGGGCGTATTACCAATTGGTTTACACAATCAAAGTTGTCAAATGCCTTATCTATTCATTTGCCAATCTTTCACAATTGAATATCATTTCTTTAAATCATTATTTGCTCTGGTGTGATTAGTATGAGTTGATGATTCACTATAGAGGCTATTTTATTGACACGTTTTTCCACTGAAACTGAACACATACTACGTAGAACCACCCCTTTTATAACTTTCTTCTGTATCCATTCATCGAATAGCAGCAAAATATTAGTATTATAGAAAGATCCGGTTTATTAATAGAGTATTAGTCATAACTTTCGTCTGAATCCGATCGTTTATAAGCAGAGTACTTGTATTACAAAGATCCGGTTTATATCCTCGATTTTATGCATTCTATCCAAGCATTGAAAACCCGTCTGAATTCGAACAAATGGTGTTGACGTCATCAGTTGCTCGATTCCTCATTTTGTCTTACAGCAATGTTAAAGTGAATTTTTTCTATTCAAATTGAGTGATTTTTAAAAATTAATAAAAAATTATATTGTAATTGAATGAATGTTAAAAATTACATTACATACCGAGTTTTACACTAATTACAATTTTTTTCGTAATTACTATACCACTCAATCTTTTTCTCTACGACTTTAGCATGGTAAATTGCCTATCCACGGGTGGAATATTCACGAAGCACGGTCACACACTCGTCAGTTTTCGTCGAAAAAG
>JXOV01000861.1:2104-13311 GCA_001014945.1 Clogmia albipunctata | reverse complement strand
CATATTGCATCTGACAGGCCACATGTCCTCCTCTTCTCCACAGCACAGCACAGTCCATAGTTTTGGGCCATGGACAGATGGAGACATTCGGGAGCAGAAGAAATGAAGAGAGGGTGCTAGTTACAATCTGTTACACGATTATAAAATTAAATGGCCCTCTTGGGGTGGCCCAACTTCAGACAGCTGCCATTTCCTCCACGCCCTAGTTCTTTCACTCCCCCCATACCTCCCCATCTCCAACTTTCCACAGCACATTTGCTGGCCAAGGGAAAAATCTGTTCTGCACCCCTCCGCCTGTTCACGGAAAATCAATTTCAGTCAGTCCCGCTGTCTACCCAAAGATAGCTGCTCATATCAAACTAGACGACAGGGAAAAATTCGAAATCAATCTGCGGACAGGACAGTGATGATGCCGGGCGGAATTGCATACAGCAGATTGCTCCTCCAGAAGGACGACGACCGCGCGCGCTCCCCTTGTAGATTTTACATTTTTTATAACCCAGTTCTCAGTTCAGTTCCAATCTACCGGCACGAAATCCATCCCTGAAGCTTTTCAAATCAGTATAACCAGGCGTCAACACTGCTCATCAGATTTAAGGCTTGTCCCGAATTGAAACGGAACGCCAAGATTTAAATGCAATTCTTTTTTATTGGTCGAAAAAAGTTTTGAATTCAAAATTGTTAAACTCTACTATGCTTCACTATTAGCTAAATGATTAAGTTATGTGTGAAATACTAGGCCTAAACCCTGTAGAAAGACAACGTAAAGAAATAATAATATTAAAATTATATTTGTACAAAAAACCAATACTAATGCAAGATGGCAAACGTCTCAATTTAAAGCTGACGCAGTTTAAAACAGAGTTTAAAACGTAGTTGAAAACAAAGCAAACTCTCTTTTTTGTATGAATTTTGCATGCTGCCCTTCTAATTGGCGCGCGTCAACTATATTATTATACTGGCCTATGTTTAGGAATATTTTTATAAGAGAATTAAAACACAAATTAAAAATAAAAAATCAAATAAAAATCATTTCTAATTATGCCATTAAGCACTTTAAGGACTGTACTTAATTACGACAAAATAGAAATGTTCACATATTTTTTGTAATTATAAAAATCTGGGTATCGCCTCAATTCAGGACAAGCTTTAACTGTTATTTTTGTTGATTCCTCTTTTTCTGATCTACCAAACAATTATTATTTTTTGCCATAAAATGGATTTTTTATTCATGTCGGCCGCTGTCAGTCCAATATCTATCTCTCTTTTCCCTTTTACACAGCCAATTTCTTCGTTCTTCTCCCTTTCAACCGAATGTCGCACTAACTGTGCTGGATACTCGATTTTTTATTATTATTATAGCACGATTTCGCCTCTGGCCAATTTTTACATTTATCGCGAAAGCGTCACAAAGATGGGCTCCTTTCTTCTCATGTTCAATTCAGTTCAGTTACAAAACAAAGTTTCAGTTTATAATTTTACTTTATCTAGATACTCCAAATTATATAACTGTGTTATAAACTTTTTAAAAGTTCCTCATTTCCTTTTTCTGGGCAATAAACTTCTTCTTCTTCAATTTACTTTACAAGAGAAACAGTTGTAAAATTATAACTTGGAACAAAAACGGATATACTTTAAGATGTATTTTAAATCCTTTGAATAATTGGCCAGCTTTTAACTCAAATCGAAGTAAAGCTGTGGACTTTTTATAGTCATTAACATAATCTTCATCAATTTTAAAGACATACGTTAAATTTTATGATAATTTCCCTTATGATAATAAAAGAATAAGAACCTAATAGCTGAGTTATTTTAACAGGCTTCGAATTAACCTTCATAAACAAAACATAATTTTTCTCAGAAAATCCTAACCTTGGAACACACATTTGGAGCAATAAACACTCGTTTAAAAGAAATTTAATGTACGCCATTAAACAATGATTCCGTTCGCTTTCCTCGGAATGTAATTTTTAAATAATTAAAATCCACATCCTTGAGTAAATGTTGAACAATTTTGCAATTTCAATCCGGGCATATTTCACGAATAACATGAATAGATTATATTATTCTAATGTTTCTCGGATAAATTACAATGATATTTAATGCTATTTTTAACTCTTTAAATGTTAATACAACATTTAGATAATTTTGATTTCAAATTCGAAAATTATAAAGATCATAATGAATTAATTAAAAAACAATAATTAAAAATCAGACAGGTTTTTCTATAGAATTTGAGAAATCCTTTCAATGATTTTTGAGTATTTTGGTAATTTTCATAATTATGACATTTCAAAATTTAAATATTAAAGCATCGCCACGAAGAAGATACAAGACAAAATTTCATACAAATAAGTCAAACCCCCATTTCATCTTTTAATCAACTAGTTTTAAAAGTATTTGTGACTGGAAATTTCATGCAAAATTCATATTCCAATTCGAAATCAATCTTAGTAACCAACTTGCTTCATAAACAGAATTAAAAATCTGTCCTTAAAATTCTATTGAAACCGGATGCTGAAGATGTGTCCTCAATAAAAATAATGGCAGTTATCAGATTTTCTAGTGAACCTTCCTTAAATTTGAGTTTTTTCGAGGTACAGAACCTTAAGATGGCATTACTGTTCAAGATGGCGATCGATTTAACAGCTGTCAAGTGATTTATTCTTAGTTTGGTTTGGCAATTCATCATGAATAGACTCACGCCTGAATAACGCTTGCAAATAGTGCAATTTTATTTCGTAAATAATGGTTCTGTGCGGAATACGTATGGCGATTTTCATAAGCGAATTTTGTTTAGCGATCGTCAACAAACAAAACTGCCGCATTTGGAATGAAGCTAATTCTCAAATGTATGTCGAAACACCGTTACATCCAGAAAAACTTACTTTTTGGTGCGTTTTATGGGCTGGTGGAATCATTGGTCCGTACTTCTTTAAAAACGATTATGGCCAGAACGTTACAGTCAATGGTGATAGGTATAGAGTCATGATTACTAACTTTTTCATTCCTGAATTGAACAACAATGATGACCAGGAGCTGTGGTTCCAACAAGACGGCGCAACATGTCACACAGCTCGTGCCACAATCGATTTGGTGACCGCCTAATTTCACGTTTTGGACCTGTGAATTGGCCTCTAAGATTTTGTGATTTAACAACGCTAGACTACTTTCTGTGGGGCTATGTAAAGTCATTGGTCTCTGGGGATAAGCCACAATAGCTAAACCATTTGGAAGATAACATTCGCCGTGTTATGGTTGATATACGGCCACAAATGTTGGAAAAAGTAATCGAAAATTGGACGTCCAGTTTAGAGTACATTCGAGCCAGCCGTGGCGGTCATATGCCAGAAATCATATTTAAAATGTAATGCCATGGTTGTTTTATTGCAATTTAAAGTTCTGTACCTCTAAAAAACACCTATTATATACAAATACTATTGACTAAATTCCATTAGCTGCCTCTCTATCGATTATCTTATTTAATTCACAGAGGAACAAAATTGAATACTAATTTATTAGTCTCTAATCAACTTCAGCAAAATTTCCAGCTTAATGAGTAAAGTTATCTATTCTCCGAAGAAAGTCAATAAACGTGTGGAACACTTTCCAATTAAATTGGCTAAGTAATGCCTCTTCATCCAATTCCATTATGTAATTCCTGTCAATTAAACTAAACTACAGTTTGACGGTAAAGATGATCGGGAACAAATAAGGCAAAGTGGCGCTTTAATTCTATAAAATGTTCGCAAAGTAATTAAACTTTCAATGTGTTTTATCCAAGTCCAGGTCTCCACCATCTGTCTATCTACCTATGATTCTATGCCTTGTTAGAATTGGAATTGGAAAACGCCATTTAAAACTGCATGTGTGCGAATACGGTACATATTACAAATTTAAATTTCAGTTTTACATTATTCAGAACTTTGCAATTTGATTTCCACAATTCTCATACGTACTTGTCATGCATCACAGATCAATCGAATTTCTCCGCCATTCCTTCGTCATTTATCTCTTTTCCTTTCTCTTTATCTATCTCTATCACTCCACTGCATTCTTTATCCCATATTTCTATCCATCCTCCATCCTCGCCCACTCAAACGTAATTGTATGCGCTTTGCAATATTGCAAATCGGATTATAAAAACCCAAACGTTTTCAGAACTGAAAAGCCAACTTTTTCCCAAGCCTCTGTCCCTCTCCTCTTCCTCCTCCATGTGTTCTATGCAAAATTTAAAATGCAAATACCTTTCGTTTAAATCTAACCCGGAGAAAGAGGTTCATATATTTTAAGCTCCAACAATCTATTGGGATCCACCATTCAGGATCTGGGTCTGGTGAGAATGAGAATATACATAAGAACTGTATTTCAATGCACCCCCACTCCCCATAAATTATCACACACTGCTGAATTGATCAGTCAGTTCTTTAAATGTTGCAAATAATACAATGCATTCAATTGAGAGTTTTAAACCAGAGAATAATATTCGGGGCACAAAAGAGTCTGTCTGGGTCGATATTAAATTTCGGCCATAAATTGTAGATGTTATCTATGTTCAAAATTAATAAACCAAGTCCAACTTCTGCTCAACTCAAACAGCCTGGCTCACCATTCGCAAATACGGACATCATGTACATATGGTTTTGGACAGTGAAAGTTACAAATTATTATCAAAAGTCAACTAAAAATATGATGACCTAAGCCCATGGGAGGGATGAACATGTTTGAGGTTTAGCAACCCAATAGTTTATTGCCGAAATTTTATTACAAGACATTAATTTTGTCATTGGTTAAATTACCATAATTCTTAATTGAATTAGTAATTTCATCAGTTTTACTGTTTTCAAAATGAATAATAATTATATAAGCAGGGTAATTTATTGACAAAATCGATCATTCTAACATTACTAAGGTTCAATACCCAAAATCAAGGTTCAATTGGAATCTGATTATTTGTAGTTGGTTTTAAAACATTGAATAGTAAGATTGATTTTACTTAATTTTCTTCTTCTACGACTCAACAACCGTTACCGATATAGGTCTAATTTTGGTAAGTTTATCAAATGCCCTATCAAGTCTATGAATCATCATTTTTTAGGATATGATTAACACCATGTACAAATAATTTTATTCAGAGCTTATTTATCGACAAGTTTTTGCCTCCAAAACAGATACACATATACTACGAAGACGACCATCCATTTCACAACTTTCATCTGTATACCTTTATTGAACAGCAGCAGATTACTAATTTTAGAAAGATCCGGTTTATCTCTTCGATTCGATGCATTTCATCTAAGCTTTGATAACCTGTCTAAATTCGAACAAAAGAAGGTTGACGTTACTAGTTGTCTGAATATTGAGGCCGGAGATATTAATGCTAAACAATCTCGAAAAACAAAGTAAAAAATAATTGAATTGTGCTGGAAATATTCGAATTTTGCTGGAATTCAAATTATATTTGTACACGAAACCAATACCAATGAAAATAAATGGTTTAAAATTAAAATTTTGGTAAAACTGAAAGAAGGTTAAGTACAAAATTTGATAACTGCCATTAAGACACATTTTCAGCACCCGTTTCAATCGTATTTTAAAGACAAAATTTTAATTTGAAAATCAAATGACCTTTTAAGGCGACATTTTGTTGTAAACAAATGTTTACAAATCGCCAAATTAATTTGATTGATTTTGAATTGGACTATAAAATTTCCAGTCATTTAAAACGAAAAGATGGTAAGAAACACAGTCAAAGACGGTAAAGATAGTCAGCTTTTTTAATGATATTATCAAGTTGAGCTTCTAGGTGACGCAGGCTCATTTTGTAAATGAATTTAAACAAATATTAATCACAAATTGTTATTATTAGTTGAAAATGACAAATGGATTTTACTTCAATTTAAATAAATTCATTAGAAAAAAAATTCTTTACAAACTCCCACTTTGGTTCTGAATTTGAAAATTAGATTCCCATTAAGATGGGTGTCGTCAAATTTAATTGATTTTTGGAAAAGAGGCGAAACCAATTTCGCAAACAACTAATTTGTTAAATTCATTAAATTCGAAAAAAAATCACTCAACATCCAATTGATCACACAAAAATTACTTCCACGAAACAAGATATATTTTTGATAAGAAATATGTACAAAATGTTTTTAAAAAATCAATTTTTCAGCATCAAAAACCATTTAAAAGCGCAAAGACTTCAAACCGTATGGTGGAGCAATGTGTAATTGCGAATTAAATGAGGCAAACAAAGGGTCAGCGCGCGTTCCCAAATCCTCCATTGCGGAATTTGCAGAACATTCAATTATGAAATAATTTCATTTAAAACAGACAAATGAACCACAGAGACCGACTATCCGCATAATGAAACATCAATTATCGCATTTGTCTAAATTCTTTAAGTGCTTCTCCAATTGAGAGACACTGTCCATTTGGTCATCTTAGAGCAAAATTGTGTTTTAGTGTTTTTTTCTCCTTTTTTCTGCTTCTTGTGTCCGAGAGAAGACCACTGAAATGAAACTTCTTGTACGCGCTTTTATCGCCTTTGTGACGCCATCCAGCCGTGTCTAGTCAACAGTCGTCGGCAAAAATTGAAAAACTTTAGCAATATAGGATTGTGTTTCTCTCCACACTTGACCCCCCGCCTCACCCACTTCCACTTCCACTCCCATTCCTTTCCATTATCCATCTATCTATCTCTCTATGATGCCATCATCATGACAAAACTTTCATATCATCGAATCAATAAAAAAATATTGATCAGTTACAGATATAATGCTCAGAATACAGATGACAATAAACTAGAAAATCAATTACCAATTTGTCGCCGAGGTCGACACATCACTGAAATACTTATGACAAATATCACTGTTCCATCTCCTCTCTTCACTTTTTGACATCCCATTCATCCTATTCCAATACACACGACGACGCGTGTGTCTTTTCACAAATTGAAACTTTCAAAATTGAGGAGCAGCTTTTTGCGAAATTTTGCAACTGAATATTATTCGAGCAATATTTACCATTACTTGTGAAATGTTTATTGCATTAAGCCACTTTCAGAATTTATATTTACTGAGACTCTTGACTCACTCTTGAAAATAGTTGTCACATCAGACCAAATCTGTTTACTATCATATTGCCAACATTATCAAATGCCAATAGATTGATCAAGTTATTTAACAACCCTTTACAAAACGGTTCTATCAACGGCGAAGGGTACATATTGTGCTTTTATTAATGTACACAATTTTTTAACGAATATTATAGAAAAAAATATTGCCCACAGTCAGATGATGGCAAGGGTTTGTTGACATGACGCCGCCCGCTAAATTGAACGAACCAATGCAATTTTTTTTTATTGAATGTGGGAAATTAACTTTTAGCAGGAATTTTGAAATTGGAAAATCCAATTTTATTCAGCGGTGATTCCATGCATCTGCCATTTAAACAAATTTTAATCTTCTTTTGTATTGGACAATATAGAAAATATTTCAATTCAAATTAAATTTTGAAAATTATACTTATATCTCTTTTATCTACTTTATTGTAAAATAACAACGAGCCCAAAGAGTAAAAAAAACTTTAAGAATCTTTTAAATGTGCTTACCAAAAGGTAAAAAAAGTTTTATAATACTTATCAACCATATCTTATACAAGGCGCCAGCTAGAAGCACAACATGCTAAATTCATACAAAAAGACGGTTTGCTTTGTTTTCAACTGTGTTTTAAACTGCGTCAGCTTTAAATGTATTTTGTCTGGAAATTACCAAATTGACACGTTCGCCACCTAGTGGAATATTTTTGAACTTAGTGAAGTAAATTTAAAATGGAAATTTTGTCTTTAAAATACTGTGCATATAGAATTCGGAAGATGTGTCATCAATAAAATAATGGCAGTTATAATGCAAACAAAAAATGCATGTGACCAGACCTACTTTATATTACCCTAGCGTGTGGTGCTAAATGGCTGGTCCTTCCCCATCCAAAGGCTCCTACGATTAATATTAGAAATTTCTATACCAATATCAATAAGTTAGTTAGGGTGAGGAATGGTGTTAGGAAGGGAGAACTAGGGCGAATTACGTGAAGGGGAGTATGGTTGTCCAGTTGGTCGTACACTTGGACAAATATCTTATCAATATATTTTATACGTGAATAAGGACTATAATCCTCGATATATATACAAAAAATTCATAATAATACCTAACTTAACATTGCACCATACATTTTGATAGATTTAATAAAAAGTCAAATTATTTTACGGTTTGATTTCATGAACCGAATTATTTTTAAAATAAAACTAATTAAAACCATTTCATTATTCTAATTAAAATATAATTAATTTTTGTGACTTTTGATGTTAATCGATTCAAAAAGAGAATTAATCATTGGCTAATTAATTACACAATTTAGGTTAATTTTCATTACCGAAAAATAATATACATTCCTATTCAAAATGAAATTATAAATTATTTGGTGATATTGCCAATTATTATATTATGTCCTTAATTATTTTATTTCTATGAAATGGTAATTATTTTTATACAATTCTGTTGAAAAATGTTAAAATTTTAGTAGCCAATACTTCCTCTAGAAATTGTTTTATAATTGCACAGTGTTGAATAAAGTATAATTCAAAACCCGCAGACAATTACAAATCGTCTAAATACACGAAATTAGTACTTTGTACCATAATTCAACTACTAAAAATTATAATTTTTAATCTTAGTAGCATAGAATGAAAATATATTTTGACGTTTTTTATGTCTCTTGAGTTTAATTATGGTTCATTTTTTCTACACGTTGTTTAAATAATCATTATAGTTACCACTACTATTAACATATGTATATAATAGGAGATTGAGACCAACAAAGCGATTATTTCTAACAACCTTTTCTAAATAAATAAATTAATTACCAGATAACGGAAGCATTTCCTTTAAACATACCTTTTCGAATCCGAGTGCATCCAGCTGGACAGAGAGAACTGGAAAGAAAAATATTTGTCCAATTAAAATTAATTTCAAGAAACTGTTGACTTTTAAAACTTAGATCCAATAAACAGCTGTTAATCCCCAATTAGCGGCATTAACCGTCTAGACATGGAATCGGAGGTTAAGGTCAGGCTATTCATCGATTGGATTATATCATATAAAATCTATTCATAATAGGAGTTGTTTCAACTTTAGTGTTAATCATTTAATTCTTCTGAAAAATGGAAATGAGGAAAATCTCATTATAATAAGCAGCAGCAGCAGCAACCCCTTTTTGGGAGCGAACAACGGAAAGGGGGTAAGCTGCCTTATTTGCTGACGGCTGTGTGGATGCATTAAAAGTTCAAACACCGATTAATTAATTCATAAATTTCAGTTCTATTCAAACTCTGTCCAAATAAAATAAAACACACATAGCCAAACATTACACATTTAGAGAGGCAGAGGCACATTTTATCCAATTATCGGCGTCCATTGTTTGACACTTGAACGAACGAATGAGGATCGAGAGGATGGAGACAGGCACACAAAACTGCAGCGGACCGCCGCCATTTCCCAAAAATATTTTAATAACACAATTTATATACACGTTGAGAATAGTAATGAAAAACAGTCAAGCATCATCGTTCAATGGCAAAACTGTTATATCAATAATGCCGCCTCGATAAATGCTCATACACACACACAATAGATGGATATAGTTAGATATCTTCTTCTCTGGTGAATATTAACGAGCTGCATTTGAAATTGGTATCATTGGCCGTGTTCCGTTGCGTTGCGCACCGCTCTCCTCTCTCCCCATTACTACTGTCCCCATCGTCAATTTACCCATTCAACACTCGACAACAACGAAAAAATGACGACACAAAAACAAGCACACAAAACATAGACTCTGAACAAGAATTGACAAGAGATGGTAAACTGGTGATAGGGACCAAATGAGACAGAGAACAGTAAAAAAAAGAGATAAAACCTTGCTGGTAATCAATCCCAGTGGCTGATCAATAGAAGCCGAAAGCGACGTTTATTCCAATTTAACCCATCACTCTCCTCTACTCTGCAAATAATAAAACTTCAACCCCGCCACAGTCCAATGACCCAGAATTTTTCAACCTGTCAAACACACTCTCCCTTATAAATCATTAACGTTGCATATATTTGGAACAAAATAGTGCACTATGGTTCGTGAAATATTAATGCCATTAAATTGTGTATTTCGTTAAATGATTGCCAGTCTCGAATTAAGCTCATTTCCCGATGATTTATCGATTTCAAAAGCATCAACTTAATGAATTTTATATCATTCAATTGAATTCTCAGAATTGACAGAACAATAAATCCGAATCTAATTATAATTAATCACAAAAAGATTGCAAATTTGACTAATTCACTAGAATTTAAGGTAAAATTATTGAAACAAGTTTAATGTTTTATCTCCTTGAGCTAATGAGCTGGTCACACCGAAAAGTCTGCCCGTTTACTGCTTGTGAATGAACCGCCCCCATTTTAAAAATCCAATTTCCCAATTAACTGTTATAATAATAATACGATCGCACAAATGGGCAGGCCAGAGTTACTGACATTGAAGGGGAAGTTGCTCTATTGCTTTTCTCGGCATCTTATTGGATCCTGATTTGGTGTTACCTTCCAAAAGTCAGCGGTCATAACGGTATTTGCTGATACCATGCCAAATTTCAAATCGTCATTGTGCCGTTAATACTTGCTCTATTTTAAAGTGCATAAAATAGCCAGTACAACAAAGATTCCATAGACATGCAATTTCATTATCTAATCATAACAGTTAATTGGGAAATTTGATTTTTAAAATGGGGGCGGTTCATTCACATAAACAGGCTGACTTATCGGTGTGACCACCGCATAATTGTGTTAAACTAAAAACATTTTTTCCTAAATATGATTTCCATTCCTATTTAAAGATGTTTTAGTTAAACAGATAAGCCTAATTATAATTTAGAAACTATTCCATTCACCTTTGGAATTTCCATCAAGATACAAGTGGATTTTATCAGCCCTTCATTAATGTAATCAGTTTAAAACTCCTTTGAGTAGTTTCGAATTACGAATTACAACGAGAATTTCAAATAGTCTATTGTGCAATTGAGTTGAGTTGAGTCGAGGCAGAGATACATATAAACTCTGTGCACAATGCACAATACAATGGCAATAATGACGCGATAGCCATAG
>JXOV01000859.1:19570-30969 GCA_001014945.1 Clogmia albipunctata | reverse complement strand
TTCAAAATATATTAAAATCAAAGGATTTTTCTAAGCAAAGTAAAATACAAATTTACAAAAACCTTTTAAGACCCTTCTTAACATATGTCAGCGAAACATGCACCATAAGGAAGCGAAATTCTACAACGAATACGAGTAATTGGGCGGTATTCGATAATATCGAATATAGGATTCTACACAAGGAGAGGAGGTCTATGATCTGTACCAGGATAACGTCGTGCTAAGGTTTGTTTAATTGAACACACTAAAATGGATAGGCCATGTGTCCAGGATAGATAAAACAGGTTTCCAAAAAGAGTAATGGAAGTGCGGCTGTCAGAAAAGAGACTAGTAGACAGACCTAGGAAATGATTCTAGGCAACGTCTATTAGGAGTACGAGATTGGATAAGGGTAGTCACCAAGAGACAAAAATAGAGGGAGAGGATCGAACAGGGCATATAGGGAAAGGGCCGGATCGACCCATAACGTTATACAGATACAGATTAGAAAAATAAACTGAGTCTTCGGATGTAATAAAGAATCCGTTTTATAACTAGGAAATATTTTAATGCATCGCCTTGATTTGTCAGGCTTGTTTTCTTCGTAAAACAAACATGTGGCAATATTCTTTAAATCCTTCTATTTGACATAAAGTTTTTTGTAAATAATTTTATGCAAAAATCTTTTCGATATCATTTTTTGCATTTTCGAAGGTTAGCTTTTCGACATCGGTTTGACTTTCATAAAGCGTAATTTTTTCGCACTACACCTTTTTACATTGCAATTTTCATTTCGTTCCACTGCAAATAATCCATTTGCAAAATATTTTATTTCTATCTTCCATTCAATATAAAAAATTATAAATCATTTTCAGGGATTAATTTTAATAATTTTTTATTATACTACGACAAAAAATACAAAAGTGATTTAATATATCCAAAGATTTTAATTATGTAATTTAATTTTACAGTGCACAAAAGGTGTAGTGAAATTTTGAATTTTTTTTCACTAGTTAAATAAGTTATAATCTATGAATATTTATTCCTTGTCTCAAAGTAAAAAATTCGGCTTATTTTTACACCCTTGCAGCACAAATAACTGTTATATTGTACTCGTAACTAAAATTTATTAAACTATATTATGATTCATAAACCATAGTCTAAATCTTAGATTTTCGTGATCAATTAATACAAAACTTTAATAAACCAATAAACTTAATCTTAATTTGTTTTATACCAATTTGAAATTTCTCAAATTTCTCAAATTTCTATAATCAGAATTTAATCTCTTTAATATTGAAAATTGTTCAAAAACGGGAAAACTGTTCAAACTGCAATATTATTGCGGTAATATTAAATTGAATATAATCCCTGATTAAGAGTTTTAAAATGCGCACTCCGTCCACCCTTATCCAATTGAGCTAATTGAAATTGGCATGGAGTGGAGTGGAGAAGAGTTGCGTCCTGTAGTCGAACACGAAGCCCTTGGAACACGACCAACCAACATATGGGTAACGTAACTCAATTAAAAATGTAATTTATTTGGTCTGGTTTTCCACGAACATTATTTATTTACCCTACAATTGTGAGCCGTTTGTAGAACTGCTCGAGGAACAGGTGTCAGACATCTCTCTTTGCCGGTGGAGTCCGCCAGGCAGTGCAGAGACTTACCCTCCCCGCGCACGAGGGTGGTTGTTTTCGCGCGGAAAATGCACCCAATCGGGGAGAGCTTATTAACAATTCAGTGCACGGAAAATCCAGGTAAATAAAACTTCCTTCATGAATTGGAGGAATTCATTTTAAAATTCGCTAAAAATTGTTCCCTCCGGACTACGGAGGAGCTGTGCAGCTTCGGATCCCGTGCCTCGCCAAGTAGTTGTAAATCCGCACCCCTGACAAAGCCAAGAATTTCGCCCATGAATTATTAATATCTTTTGTAAATGTGTGTATGAGGATGGGTGTGTTTTTGGAGCTTAACACAAATTGTAGAGCTTTTGGCGTGGCGTGGATGCAAAACAGTTTCTCTCTGTCCAATGCAGACTAAAGAAAGATGCTACAAATAATCCGAAGATGCATTCAAATTATGCTAAGCCATTGTTGCACGTGCACCAGCTCTCTACTTGATCAGCTTCAGATTTTCGCAATAAATATTGGCTTCTCTTACAAAACACAACAATAAATAACAGTATTTTATTATTGTTAGCACTTTGTAACACTTTTCACAACCAGATTCAATTCAATTTGTAAAATGTTGAACTTTTCCATGCCTTTGATTAGATTTAGTGTTTATTTTTATAGTGTAGTTTTTATTTCTGGTAAATGGAATTACCTTGAATATGATGCCAACAGATTTTCTTTCAGCTACTTGCTGTTAACAATTTTGAACTGTTCATATAACTCTTTAATACAATTCTTAGCAAATAGTAAATTATTAAAAAAGCATTACAAACAAAAACATATTACTTAATACTGAAGTAACGAAATCCAGAAAATATTAACTATTAGCCAATGATGTTGATGACCAATAATCAAAATTTGATTAAAGTAAAATTTTTCTTAAATATTTATTAAGGAGCTTAATTGTGGTTTAAAAGATCTATACAATCACGAGTATATTAGTTATACAGTGCATGGTACAAGGTTGTCGTGATATAGCGAAAAATTGAAACTGAAAGTTCTATTGATGTTGTCTGCTTATCCTTTATTTCAGATTTCGCAAAACAAATAGCTAAAAAATATGCGAATTGCATTAAATTTTGTAAAAAAACCTTTTGAAAGAACACATAATTAAGCACTCGTATCTTTCGGAACTGTACTCGTGTTTAATTATGGTTCACTTTTCCATCATGTTGTTTAAATATCTTTATGAAATTCCGTATCGAAAAGTAGACTTTTCTTCACGCAAATTGGTTCTGTAACGGTTAACTTTTCTGCACGAAGTTCTGAAATAATTCAAAATTTGCACACAAATTGTCACCAATTTAATAAAATTACAAATTGTTGTTATAACCAATACTAACTTAACAACAAGGTTATCCAGATCTGTGGTGGTAGTAGTATTGGAAACGTCATCGACTCCGCTGTATGCAAGGATATTTTGATAATTTTATGACAAAAGTCTTTTAAAGTAGGTTTATACCATCAATACAACTCAAGACAATGTTCTTTGCCTCTAATATGCTAAATGTGCGTTATTCTGAACCGAAATGGGCAAAATTTCGCAAAAATTCTATCATCATATTTGGCCAAAAAAGTATTGAAATTTTAAAGAAATAGTGTTAAATTCGGTAGAATATAGTATCTAGATAGCAATACACATGTGTCTAGTCCTCATTTCGAGTTCATACAAAATCAAAACAATGAATTACAGCGGAGTCGATGACGTCACACATTTAACTGCCAATATCTGGACAACTTAGTTAAGGTTGAGCGGCTTTGGTTATGACCATATCTCTACGCATTATTATTCAAATATTTTCCGTTGAGAATTTCGTTGTGAATGGTTGATGCACAATTTGAAAAAACCGCTGTGTCTTACTAATCACCAATTTAATGAAATTATATATTATTGTCTTAACAAGTTTATTATTTAAATATGAAAATGTCGTTGGGAGCTGTGGTTGCTCAATTTAAAAAAAAACCATTGTGAACGTTTCTAATAAAAATTATAAAATAATTGCTATTTTTTTCAGAATTACACAAAATGGCGTTCGATACTTATGTGAAATCGGTAATTTTACCACTTAAATTGAAATATACTAATTTATACTTCTTTCTTTTCTACACTACGTTGACGATAGAGATGGTCTTGATAATACTATTTTTTCTTTCTCTCGACTGTAGGCGGATTAATTAATTTAATTTTATCTTGATAATGCTCTTTTTTATTTCCATACTTGATATAGAAAATATATTCTCTTACTATTGTTATTTTTTTGTATTGGAAACATCTAATTTGGATCAAAGTTTGATTTTGATTATTGATTCAAATCACTCTAAAATACTAATGAGATTTTTAAGTGAACTCAGTGTTTTTTATGATATAGCATTGTTTTTTATTCAATTACTCGTACTTTGATATCGTCAGAAATGAGGATTTATTTTCATTCTCGTTCAATTTTTAATATAAATTGCGTAAAATACCATTGGCGTCATATTGCGAAAAAACAAATTGCCAACTGATGAATATAGTGCTCAAATACAAATGTATGGAAATTCCGCGATAGAAAGATGAAAAGAATGGTGTCATGTAAATGGCGGAAACTCAAGTGTCTCATTAAAAATTCAAACAAGAGAGCATGATTTCGAGTGGAAGCAATTAAATTTGTCACGGATATATGGACAAAGGCGGCATTTATATAAATAAATAATATTTTTGTACGAGAAAGAAAAGGAAACGAAACTTATTCAGAGTGTGTGCAAAAACTAGGCAAAATACATTATGTTGATGACAATGATTGAGGTGTGAAGATAAATATTTTTGAATGAAATTAAGTGTTGTAATAGGCTTTTGTGGTCAATTGAGTTTGAAAGCAATTTATTAAATAAGCTTACGATGTTATACAATTTTATGAATACAGAAAATAAAGAAATTCATAATTTTATCACCGAAGCAAAGACATAATTTCTTTTTATTGAGAAAAATGCTTCAATTTTTGTACCAATTTCATTACGCAAAATTTAATTTTTTTCCAATCAATGCGTAAAATTAGTAAAATACTATATACACAGTGTTAAATATACAAATCAGATTATATTTCACTTTTTTACATTCTTTCTTACAATTAAATATATTATTTACTTTTGATCAATTTAATCATTTAAAAAATAATAAAAATAAATCTCTAATGAGGTGATCCCGCACTTTGACCTGAAGATCTATTATGCTACCTCTTTTATTTCTGCCCTCCGTAGTTGG
Source organism: Clogmia albipunctata (assembly GCA_001014945.1). NCBI lineage: Eukaryota > Metazoa > Arthropoda > Insecta > Diptera > Psychodidae > Clogmia > Clogmia albipunctata. The sequence continues at coordinate 26,072 of JXOV01000859.1, read as the reverse complement.
GCGTATTGCTCTTAGATGTTTCCATCAATGCAATCAAATTTGTCAAATGCCCTATCTATTCATTTGCCAATCTTTCACAATTACCAATTGAATATCATTTCTATAAATCATTATTTGCTTTGGTGTGATTAGTACCATGAGCTGATAATTCTATATAGAGGATATTTTATTGACAGGCTTTTGCCACTGAAACAGAACACATAAACTACGAAGAAGACCATCCTTTTCATAACTTTCGTCTGAATCCGTTCGTTGAACACCAGAGTACTTGTATTACAAAGATCAAGTTTATCTCCTCGATTTTTATGCATTCTATCCAAGCTTTGAAAACCAGTCTGAATTCGAACAAATGGTGTGGACGGCACCAGTTGAACGATTTTGTTGAGACCGGAGTAAATGTATTTAAACAAATATTAATCACAAATTGTTATTATTAGTTGATAATAGCAAATGAATATTGAAAACAAGAAATCACTGTNCTCGATTTTTATGCATTCTATCCAAGCTTTGAAAACCAGTCTGAATTCGAACAAATGGTGTGGACGGCACCAGTTGAACGATTTTGTTGAGACCGGAGTAAATGTATTTAAACAAATATTAATCACAAATTGTTATTATTAGTTGATAATAGCAAATGAATATTGAAAACAAGAAATCACTGTTTTTACTAGGATTTGAACACACGATAACCAAAATTTGTGAAGGGACACTTAACCAACTACGCTATCCGGTCTCTATAATTGAATCATTTAATAAAAAAACTCAATAGTGGCTTTTTTTTAAAATATTAAAGAGTAATATTCATAAAAATGTATTAAAATTAGTTTTATTTTCAATTGTAGGTAAAGGACCTATTTGATTTCTCTTTCCAACAATAACCCTCAAATTCCTGAGCGAGTCTTTTGACACTATACATTTTAAATACACTTCACTTTAAAATATGACATTAAATTCAAAATTTAAAAAAACGTACTTTGGAAGTTATTTTATTGAAAATAAAACGTTGTTTATTAATAAACTATTTTATTTTATTTTTGTAGACATAATTAATGATTAAAAACTAATTTTCATTAGGATATTTTATGTACACGTGTAAAAAAGTAACTATTTTATATTTTTTGGAGATAATTTTCTTACCTTTAACTTTATGACAAGGGCTGGTAGAATAGAAATAAAATTTTATTTTGTGTGAGATAGATTAATAGCCACAAAAAACTCTATGAAAATTTCAAGATTAATGACCAATTATTACTGTACAAACGACCGCGAATTGTTCTCGTTTCAGGCTAAAATCATGAAATCCAGTTTTTTAAAGATATGGACGAGGAAATAGATATCAAAGGACTATGGAGTCGTTTAAAAAAGCTTACCGACAAATTGTGATATTATAGAGCATCTAACGGAGAAAGTTCCGGGTTTGGAACTCAAGAGAAACCTTTGGACGACCTTAAACAGAATTCGCACAGGACAGAAATGATTTAACTACCAACTTTTCGAATAGGAATATAAAGATATTGTACGCGTATATCTAATTTATTCTAATAATTACGTTACGCATTTTTGTCGCTTAAAATTGATATTATGACATTCAAATTTACTCTGTCAAAATCGTTATTATAACACTAGTGCTTTTTCATTATTATTAAAGTGTGACCTTAGTTAAAGAAACCCATCAATTTTATATATACGCCACTTTCGTTGGGCGTGGTTATCTGTATTTTTAAAAAAATAAGCCTATTGGAGAACTCATGTACTAGGTTTACTTGTGGTTTATCATAGAGGCCGCACCATGTATTTTTACATAAATTCGAAGCATTTTTAAGATTTCTATGTTAATTTATTTAAAAATGCATAAAATTTTGTATAAAACACGGTCGATAAGCATTTTTAAATACTCCGGCCTTCTTTAAACAACCCTTGTGTTTAATAATGACTTATCTTATCGACCTTGTTGTATAAATAACTATTACTTTTAATCCGATCTACGTGTATTAAGAAGCTCCTTGTACAAATAATATTTTTCTTTAACAAATATTTTTTGGCCTACAAAATTTCAATTTGATCCTCTTAGTTCATGTTATAAAAGTGGAAAGGTAGATATTTTTTTTTTAAATTTTAAACAAATATTTCAAATAAATGCAACATAATAGGAAGTATGATTGATGTACTATACATAAAAATATTATTCAAATTGATTATCTCAATGAATAAAATTGACTGCAGTAATTTTCAGGGGAGTGAATTAAACAATAGGTCTGTCAAAATCACCAAATTAAATCTGTTTCACAGAATCCGAGGACAGGAAATTAACTATAGCGCGCGAGACGGAGGAGAAAAGCCAGATTATGGGGCAGATATCAAGAACAAAAGGTGAGACTCAAAATGAAATTAAGCTTTATTAAAGTGTATTGTCGTAGGAAAAAGGGGAAGTGTGGGCTTAACCACGAATGGGAGATAATAATCCTTGAATTATTTCAACACAAACAAGATGAGTCATGATTATATTAAAGACTATTTCCCGTTTTTCGGAATAAATTAATACTTGTTTTAAAACTGCTTTCGGTTTCGATAAAACTTTTATTTATTGAACGTTTGGTTTTCATTTCGCCAATAATGGGTAAAAGTTTGTTATTGCAGTGGTTTGGCAAGAGGGACGTTTGGTTTTATTTTTATGTATAGGGATGATCAAAAGACTATGATTCTGGGTTGTTTGATTTTGCAGTTTTATTGACATTGTTGACCGCTGATTTTTTTCATTATTTATTTTTACCCCATGTTGGTCTCTCTTTTCACTTTACTGCCATCAGGGCCAATAAAGCTGAACTTTCAATATCGCAAACCATCTTAATGGATGACTAATTCCTAACAATAGAACCCGGGCAGAAAGAGGAAGTGCAGCAAACTTTGCCAATAGAGGAGCGCACAAATTAAAAGTTTGTTTCGCCGAGAAACTTTTGCGCTTTATTTATACGTAATAAATAAGTTTTGGCGTAAATAAAACTATTTTACAATTGAAATGGAGTAAGAAAAATCAGAATAACCGGAGAGAATAATACGAAAATATGAATAATCGTAACTAGAGGTTATTCTAAAGGTGCTTAAATTTTAAAGTAAATTTTAAATTATATTTTTGTTATTTTGCAATCGATAACAATTTTGTTATAATTAACAAGAAAAAAGTTTTTATTTATTTATATTATTTTATTGAATTTGAATTTTTACATAAAGTCTTTATCGCGACTATTATAGATGTATTTACAAAATAAAGTACCTATATCAAATTTTAAAATACTGCGCGAGTTAAGGACATAAACTCATCCATAATTGCTTATGATTCTGGACCAGCCGTTCATTGTCAAAACAATGTATGGGTGATTTTTGTACGGAATTCGTTGATCTTTAAAATATTCATGGTTTGACATGGATATATACTCTTATACATATATTAGTTGCGGCGCGTGCTAGCCTAAAAACCGTTATGTTATATTATTTTTATTAGCTATTCGATTATGTCAATGCTCTGGTACTAATACCAGAGGTACACAATCCCAAAAAATTTAAAACTATTTTCTCATTTTTCGAAAACAGTATTTTTAGACTGCTAGCTACTATGACATTGCTACCCCAATTTTCGGAAACATGTGTTATTTCGGATTGTAAAACTACCCCTATTAATAGATTGTTCAATAAATATCCCATAGAGAAAATAATTGGCGTGCGTTATTTACAGTGTTTTGCAGTATTTGAAAACCATTTTTTAAGCAAATGTAAGTTGTTAAGAGAAATATTGTGTGTAAATTTAAAGCTCCTGCGACATCTGGTTTCAGATATATCAAGGAATCATGGATGCGTTCATAGACTTAACTCGCGTTGTACAACTTCTTTATTTTTTAAATAAAATAATCGAATTCGGGTTTAACTATAAAAAACATTCTATATTTAACTTATTTTAATTTAAAACTGCAAATGATGACTAGTACAATGTGTTCCAAAATTTAATTTCCAGACGCATTTAATTATTGTTAGTGACTGGATGTTTCAGAAATATTCACGTTATTCATTTGCTAATAGAATAAACAATTTGACACCATTTGATCAAATTTATTTAGATTTTAAAATCTTTAAAATATTGTACTTAAAGATGTCAATTTATCTGTCAGTTATCAAATTTTCTCGTTGACTTTTATGAAAAACTTCCATGTAATTCTACTAAACGACCTAATTATACTTTAACAGTCTTGTTTGTTAATCGATATTTTTATTCAATTTTAGATTATAAATGGTTATTGATTATGTTAATTAATATATTATCTTACAAAATTCCAATAGGATTATCCTAAAAAACTCTGAGACTCTGTCTCGTGGCCGATGTGATAACGCATCCGGCTGCCTCTTCGGAGTCAAGGGTTCGATCCCTGGGCGGGTAGGATTGACTGGGTCCTTTTTCAACTGGTCTAGGTGCTATTAATTGACTAATAATACACTGAAAACAATTAGTCACCGAAATGTCGCAAAAACCCGTTGGTTGAGGTTGCGACCCCCCATGTTCCTTAGAGGAATTGAAAGGGAAAATTTTTTTTTTTAAAAAACTCTGAAAACAGTTAAAAGTGTTCAACAGTTATAAATAAGATGTTGGATAAATAATGGAAACGTCCTTCATCGTATAACAAGGCGACAAAGATTCTGGGAAAGAGATTATGTAAATAAGCTCATTGGTAAAAGATGCACTGGCAATTCTCGGTCCAATTTATTTATCTTTTCAGCATCTGTCCGGACCGAGCCACGTAGCTCACGTTTTCCAGACACACATCCAAGTCCTGATGGCCGGCAGAAAAAAGCTCTCTTCTGTCCGTAAGTCTGTCTGTCCTGCACTGTGTGCCATCCCAAATTGAAAGCTGGAAGCATTCGTCGCATTGTTGTCTTTTATTTATTTATACACACAGATTATTGCCTGGCTTGAATATTTTATTAGCCTATTGTCCAATAAAAGGACAGCCTGCGATGTGACTGAACTTTCGGAACGGATTTTGTCCTGATGCATCCGTTTATTGAATTCAAGCCCTTCACCCCCTCTCCTTACCCCAAAAGCGAGATGCAATAAGGGATAATCGAATTCTTATTCGAAATTTGAAGCACAGCTTTTCGTAATTTCGTTACAGCAATATTATTCCGTATTTTTCGGCGGATGTCGCAAAATACTGCAGGAATTTATTTGTTTCTTCCCGTTTCCTCCGTAATGTAAGAAGAAATGTATTACTATAAGCCGGGAACGCGAAATCGGCAAATTGGCGTGATTAATGCAATTTCGTTTTGCAGGTATTGTAATCACAACGAATTGAAAATTTAATGGATGTTCAATGTTCCTTGAGATGTTTGCCAATGAATAATCGATCTACAAATTACCTTCTCAAGGACGAATAAATATTGAACGAGTCTTGTAAAGCAAGTGTATTTATCAAAGCGTTATTTTGAACTGACGAAAGATTAATGGGATTTGGATAAATGATATTGTAGTCGATATTTGCTAAAAATATGTTTCGATCATTCTATTAATGCATTTTATTGGATTATATTGCAATTTTATTATTGTTGTAACATATTAGTTTTACCAAGCAGAAATTCATTACTTATAATTGGTATTTTATGTTCTACGAAACATTAAAATGTGTTTTTGTTGTCCTGTATCGCAATGTTGCTGATTAGTTTGAGTTTCGTAATGAGTCACTTTTTTCATTATTGAATTTTAAAATTTTAAAATTTTTATACATTTCGCAATTTTTTTTTGCTTTTTATGAGCAAGTGAAGTTACTGATAAAAAATATGCACTGCATCACTAATATTTGAGCAACTGATTTAAATCATATATAGGAACAAAAGTCGACATTTAATAAAACATTCATATGATCATTTAATGGAAAAAAATTCCAATTGATTAATACATCAAAGCTTTCTTAATTTTGGAGCTAAGAATACACAACAAACTTAATTGCTTTTGGGCTACTTATATTTATAATTATAATTTGTACTGATTGACTTTGAGTAAAAATTACTAAGTTTGGGTATTTATACGATTTGTGATTTTCGACGGGCATTGAATAATGTATAACTAAACAGTGTGTATGAGGGACTTTATAGAGGAAGTATCGTCTACTTAAATGAAAATATTTTTCAATAGAATTGTATAATAGTTATTTGTGCTACAAGGGTGTAAAGTCAACCGTTTTTTAACAAGTGAAACAAGTATGAAACATTCAAGTCGAAGGCGAGTGTTTCATCGTTTCCGAGTTAAAAAACAGGACTTTACATCCGAACAGGATACAAAGCTTTTTGCACTCCACACATGAGCACTGAAATTTTTACAATTTCACATTAAATTTCATTATTTACAAGGAAAATTTAAAAATTGACATGTTTCACAAATGTTTCAAATGAAATCTTTACTTGTAAAGTTACCGTTAACGGTTGGAATTCCTCTTAACCACTTGGTCATAAGGCAAATGCC
>JXOV01000859.1:0-14040 GCA_001014945.1 Clogmia albipunctata | reverse complement strand
CCCTTAGATCAAATCATGTAAAAATGACACATATGACAGGGAATTTTTTTGAGTACATGTAAATTGTGCCTCTTTGTAGTACGTGTGTTCTGTTTTGTTGACAGAAACCTTTAATGCATAGGTTCTATAGAGAATAATTTATTCTTGGTGCTAATCACATCATAACAAATAATGATTCATAAACATAATATTCAATTGGTAATTGTGAAAGAATGGCAAATGAATAGTAAGGACTTTTGAAAAACTATGATTACGTAAAACCAATTGATTTGACCTAAACTGGTAACGGTTGTTGAGTCGTAGAAGAAGAAGTTGAAATGTGCTATATATTAAAATAAAAGATATTTTTATATTGGAGTTTGCAACATGTTTGTAACATTAACATATTAACAGTGTTACTGGATTACAACAAAATAAATTAATTGTGTGAATGGGAAACAACTATTCAAACAAATGAGACAAATGATATTTCCTATGTGATAGTAAAAGACGACAATATAATGTTTTCTCCTTCTTACCGTAGAATGAGGGAATAAAACAGAAAACAATATGAACATTTAATAAAATCGGTGTTTTAGACTTTTGTTGTAGTTTATTTAAAAATAAAAAAAAGTTGATTAAAACACGGTTGATAAGCATTATTGAATACCGACTTTCTTGATAATACTCGCTACGCTCGTGGCTTTAAAACATCTATTATTGTTTAATACAGTATCTTATTGATGTATAAATATAATCGATTTCTTTGCTAAGAAATGTATTTATTTTGATCGATTTTATTGCAAATTATTTTAAAAAACTCCTATTGAGTAAATGTAACTTGTATTGACTCCTCTCGATTCCGATTTGAGGTAAGGATCAAAGAAAGAATTAAAAAATGCGAACTCTTACAAAAAGAGCTTGAGAGCTTCTAAAGCGTTTAAAATATGGCGAAATGGCAAATTTTGTTCTCGCTACGGGGTATTTCAAGGCGGTTGTTCTTTGTTCTATTATTTTATACGTGGTAAATCCCTAAAAGTATCAAAAGCATTTGAAGTCGTCCAATTTCCTTTGCAAAATTGCGAACGAACTCATTTTGTTGCGAAAAAAATGGTTATTGGATTTATTTGAATATGGAACGCAAAAATGGCGAATGAGAAGAGTCTGATCGGAAACAATTAGAATTGGATTCGGTCTTCAAAGAGCCCCCCAGTCTTTGTATTGGATCCTTTGGGGAATGCGACGGCGAATGTTGAAACGGTTTTTTTTGTCGTCTTTAGAACGTGAGTGGGGCCGAACAAATTGAGTCTGCTGCCAATTTGCCAAATTGAACTCCACATGATATCGCGTTTTCGGAAACGATTTAAAATCTTTCGTCTCGAGAAAGGTTAATATGATTTTATTAAAGCATTAAGTAGATGGTATTGGTTAAGAAAACCTTTTTACTAAGAGAAGAGAGAAAAGAAAACATTTTATAAGAAAAGGTAATTAAGAATTTAAAAAGTGGAAATAATTAAATTTCAGGGATTAGGGCATGGACTTTACTATAAATAAAAACTAAAATTTATCTCAATTTTCGGAAATGAAAAAAATTAAACTTTGCTTTTATCAAAAAAGATAAAAAAAATTTAATTTAATTCTAATGAGGTAATCCCGCACGTTACCCGCCTCATATCCGATGTGTTAATGGCTGCCTCTTCGGAGACCATGGGTTCGATCCCTGGGCGGGTAGTATTGACTGGGTCCTTTTTCAACTGGTCTAGGTACTATTAATTGACTAATAATACACTGAAATCAATAGTCATGAAAAGTCTAAGCCCGTTGATCGAGGTTAAGACTCCCCATGTTCCTTACAGGAATTGAAAGGAAAAATTTATTTATTTTAATCCCACACGTTGATCTGAAGATCCACTGTGCTTTTCATATCACTGTTCTACAGTACGCTAATATTTTTTTACAAGGACTAAGTATAAAACACAATAGGTCTAATAGGTCAATAGGTCTCGTATTGTAACACAGTTCTGTAGAAGATGAAGAAGAGAGATTCCTAACACAAACAGGTGCTTGTGAAGTTTACAATGCCCTGTCAAGAAGCCTTTGTTAATTCTGAATTTGTCTCTATTGAAGAGCATAAGTTCCGAAGTTCTTTTGGGGTTGTAATCTCCGATTGCCGCTTTCGATTGCATTAGGCCTAGTAATTTTGCCTGTTCTCTGCACATTTTAACTCTATCCTATCGATGGGTTTCTTTTTTAAGATTGTTTAGACCAGGCGCTCCCAAACTTTTTCAGCCCGCGGCGTTCTTTATACATTTCACGGCGCTCCTTCATACATACCACGGCGCACAGTGGGAACCCCTAGTTTATACTGATGCCGCAGAAGGACTCTGGCCCAGTCAGCGGTGTTGCCGCTCATTGTTTAGCGAGATCGTCCATCTTTTCGTTTCCTACTATTCCTGTATGGCGTGGAATCCAGTATAAGTCTACTCTATTGTTCCTGCCTAGGTCGTTAGGCTTCGTTAGGCATTCCCAGACCAATTTAGATCAGAATCTGAGTGCCTTCTAATGCCTTGAGTGTTGCTTGACTGCTTTTAACAGTAATAATTCAAAATTTGCACTCAAATTGACACCAATTTAATGAAAATACATATTGTTGTCAAAACCATTTTGTAGTAAGAATTCTAATCTCACTCTAATAAACACACTGTCTTACTTGCACACATTGTGCCCACAATTTGAAAAAAACTGCTGCGAACTGTTTTTATTTTTAATTATCGATTAATTGGTATTTTGTTCAGAACTACACACAATAGTGTTCATACACTGGTTATTATAGTACACAGTCCAATAAAATGCATTAATAGAATGTTTCATTTTGTAATGCCTACCCTTTATAGGGTACCAACTAATCCCGGACCAAAAAATCCCAATTCATTTTAGTTTGATTTGTTTTCTAATTGGAACTCGTTCCAATTACCAAAACACTGTCATTTTCGAAATTGAAAATATTTTTTAGCGGCAATTTAAAAAAAAATAAATAAAAATCAGATTTTAATTTTTTAAAAATTTATCATTAAAAGTTGTTAACTTATTTAATCATATTATAAAAAAATAATTTAATTTATTACAATATATGTACACTAAACACCGTTTTGTAAGCGATTTGCTCACTATAAGCGAAGTCATATTAAACAGATTCTTCTGTATTTGCATACAAAATTTCATTCAAAATACAGATAAAGCATTATGAAAAACATGAATGGCTTTATCATACAAATTTCTGTAATAATATTACGGTTTTCGGCTTTGGCCTTGTATAAATAACAATCGATTTTAGTTAATTTTGAAGGTATTTTGATAATACTTACATATTTAAATTTTGATATAATAAATTGGTTACCATGATTTTGATTGACAATCGAAAAACTGAGTTGTGTGGAGTGCTGCATAATAAATCCTGGGAACAAATATCGGAGACACCTGGAATAACAAACGAACTATTGCTTTTTCTGGTCTGCTGATGGGATTAATGGAATGGGGGAGTTTATGGTAATGGTGCTTGAGGAGTTGAAGACGGGTAGGTAAGTGGCTGCTGTGAACAAGGGACATGAAATCACAGCCAGGTGTCATTTTTCACACTCCCCGATGACACGAGAAACACGTCATCATAACCCATTTCTTGGGTTTGCCAATTACACTCGGTTGTTGCCATGTGTGTAGCTGTGGACACTGAATAAAGAATGAGATGCGGTGGTTTATGCAGATTCCGTGGACAGAAAAGTGGCTGGAGAGAGAGAAGAGAATCATGTTAATTGAAAATCGTTGTCGGATTAATTCAGTTTTTCTGCATCGCCTCTAATCCGAATCGATCTTTATTGAGGGTGACTGTGATTGGCTTCCGGCTACAATACAGACGATGCCCCTTAAATACTCAATTTAATCTGCAGAATAAAAATAAAACACGTAAAAATGAACAAAAATGACGGAAAATGACGTTTTTATCAAAATGGCGCCCGCTTCTTTGAAGATAAAAATCGAAATGAATTATTTTCACCTGGAGGCGCCTCATTTACCGCTCTTTGTTCCAGTTCCAAGAAACCTTGACGATTACGACACGGGCCCTTCAGGTCATGAACTGTTAATGCCTTTAATCACGTTTTATTCACAAGTAAAATAATGTTCTAAGCTTCCGTCTCAAATTTCAACGGTTTCAAAGCACACTTCAATCGTGTTTTGTTTTTTTTCGCTTCAAACTTCATCTCGATGAACAGATTTCATCGGTTAAGCCTTTAAGCTGCGGCCTTTTATTTGTCCGTTTAAGAGATGATACGCTCCTCTTGAGTACCATTGCCATCGTCATTGGAGAGGGACAGTGACAGAGATTAAGAACTAGTTTTTGTGTAACTCTCCTCAATCAATGACAACACAAAATGAACAGAATGTTAATTAAAAGTGAGCACATTTCAGCAAATTGCCTGCAAATGGTCGTTCTCGTTATGCAACAACGTATCCGGACAGGGGCTCCGTGCAATTTCAGATTAATTATGCAGCCGACGAGAGACTAGAGAGTCCAAATTAAAGAACGACAGCATCAGTAAAGTGGGTCAACTGCCAACTGCGATTCTCTCTCAGTTAATTAAAACTAATTTAGATGCATTTCAAAGTCAGTTTCTACAAATGTGTAAGATGATAGTACGTTGCATCAAATGAATATCAGATCATACATACGTTTCATGCTTAATTTCTATAAAAATAAAGAAAACAAAAAATAAAATAAAATTATTTACAATTGATTGTGTATTGATATTTTCTAACGAACAAAAAATAGTAAATTGTAAATTGTTAAAATGGTTAATTAAAAATGATTTTATGTTTAATTAAAAATCTTCTTGAAATCCTATATCGAAAAGATAAATTATTATTCAATGTGTTAATTTTTTCAGTATTAGAAAAAAGAAATTCTTTATCAACGAACAAATTTGAATATGTTTAAAGTTAGGAATTATTTTATATATAAAGGTCATACTTTTTCTGATCCATGCATTCGTGCCATGCGAGATAACATCAAATATTATTTTAAAAAGTTTTTTCATTAACAAATGCTCCAAGTCAATAAAATAGGCATTTGCCTTATGACCAAGTAGTTAAGAGGAATTTCAATTCTTAACTTTAAAAGTTAAGATTTCACTTAAAACATTTGTGAAACATGTCAATTTTTTAATTTTCCTTGTTAATAATGAAATTTAATGTGAAATTGTAAAAATTTCAGTGCTCATGAGTGGAGTGCAAAAAACGTTATGTCCTGTTCGGGTGTAAAGTCCTGTTTTTAACTCGGAATCGATGAAATACTCGCCTTCGTGTTGAATGCTTCACACTCGTTTCATTCGTTAAAAAACAGTTGACTTTACACCCTTGTAGCACAAATAACTATTTTTATGAACTTTTAATTTTAAAAATGAATAAAAACAAGAAAAGTTCCTGGTGTAAAATTTGCATTTTATTTGGAACCCCTTTTTTACTCAAATTAATTTATGATTTATTTCTTTAAAAGTAGAGTTAAAAGATGATCTTGTGTTAACTAAACGTTTTATAGAAATGTTAAGCCCAAGTGTTTTGTCGTAAAAATAAATGAATATAATTGTCAGACTTCAAAACTGAATGGTTAAATTAATAGAAAAGTAATTAAAAATATACTTTATTTGGCTACTGTTTTTATAAAAATTCATATAAATTTATTCACCAATTTGAATGATATTTTAAAATTCAATGACGAAGTTTCAAATATCTTTTGAAAAAAATCAAGACTTTTCAAAAGAAATCAATTATCATTCATTGGATCATCATTCTTTCAAAGGATGCAATGCGGTAAAGTAAAACTACAGAAAAAAAGGCCTTTACGGCAGCAGATCCAAATACTTACAGGAAAATTTTCAAGATCAATTCGGATTTTTACAGGTATGTCCTCAAATTTAAAGAATTCAGGGTCATAATCAAATCAAATAATCATCAAATGACCAAAAGAAAATTTTTCTTAATTGTTCGTTTCGGTTTCCAAATGTGGTTTAGTGCTATCATGAGTATATTAGTGATATAGTGTATTAGTGTTTAGACTTTAATTTAGTACTGAGTTGTCTTCTTATTCTTTACTTCATATTTCGCAAATAACTAATAAAAATATTAATAGTATATAATTTTGTAAAAACTATTTGGAGACCCATATAATTAAACACTCGTATCTTTTAGGAAACTCATTTCGTTCGTTTTCTATAACTTTACTCGTGTTTAATCGTATTGCTTTGTTACAGTCATGAATTTCTTTTAAAATATTATTAGTATTTTAATATATTTTTTGCTGAAAAACCCTAAATTTTATAATTAATAATTTTTACCGAAATTTTCACTAAAAGAGTCAGAATATTTTTTTTACATAAAACGCATTTTTTTAAAGTTAAATAAAAGTAGCAGAAAATTTGTTACATTAACATAAATTGTACAACGTTTTTGCTGTAAATGCAGCCTTGGTAAGTTCTGAGTTTCTGTCGCTTGTCATATAAACAAAACAGGGAAGTAATGCTATTCCAGTGAGGAACTATTTAATTAAATTGAATTTTTTGAATACTCATCATGACATTTTGTTTTCCCAACTATTTTAATCCATTTCGGGGAATTTCAATTCCTTTGGCATTCGCAAAATTAATTACGTTAAAATTATTTCGAAAAGATTATTCTATTTTATGGAAATAGTGAATTAATTTTTCCATTTAAAAACCTAGAGTTTGAAAACACTTGACAGGTCCTCGGATAATGGTAGATACAATCAACCATTTCAATTTAAAGTGACATTGTCGGAGTCTATTGATGCGCATTTGTGAAAAAATTTTAAGCGAACATATAACGATTTTCGACACATCATTAAATGATAAAAGCAGTGGACAAACATCAAAGGCATTATGGAGCTTGACAATTTATTTGAAATAGTTGAGGGAATTTCGCAAACCCTTCCATTTCCTACAAGAGAGGGTGACTGAGTTTCAGGGTCGTCGGAGGGTTGACTAAATTCCTAGAAATCATCAAAAGTTTGAGCGGAAATTTTTCTAATACAATGGCATAAAGTATAAAGGAATTTTCCGAATAAAGGAAATCTTAATTTCGCTTCATTCTTCGCCTCAGAATTAATAACGAAAATGTGCAATATTATGTCTATACAAATAATGGACTTGCAACTGTTAGTTCTCAAACAAATTTCTCCAAATCCGTTTGTCTGAGAATTTCTTCTTCTATTTACATTATTTTCTCTTTGCAATTAAAACCTCAAAATATTTACGTTAGTTTCACCGATTTATGAGTCTTTGCCATAGTGGAAAATTGAACGTTTTATGTTTGATCAAAGGGGTTCCGATGTTTAAAATTGCCAGACGATAGAGATGGATGTCTGCCCTCATTAAATTCCTTCCAATATTATATCACAGCGTTCGACGAGTATTTGTATTATGAAATTAAATGTGGGTCAATTGCAATTTTTATTGCCATTTCATTTATTTCTGGATTATTTTTGTGCAATGCATCTTGGAAGTGGTTTATGCTTCAACGGAAAGTGTTTATGATGTTTAAGAACTTTCATTATTAGCCAATCATCTTTCTTTTTAGAAGTTTTCACAAAGGCACTCTTTCAAATTATAATTTAATTCGTTGGTGCTATTTAAATACACGTATTATAGTTCTAATAATTTATATTACCTACCAAATCATGATATTAAACCCAAATGAAGAATGTAATAAAAAAAAGTATCACCAACTTAATCTTAAACAAGCTATTTAAAAGAATTAATAAAAAATAACTTTAAAAACCAAAATATGAATGGTAACAAATTCAGTAATATTATCGACATTAAATTACTGTCGAATTTTATTATGTTTTGCAAGAAAAAACAACCTTAAAAATATTCAAAATAAACTCATAAGAATAATATTTAACAAACCGAACAAAACCAAAAAAAATTGAAATAGCTACCAACTAATTATTATATAAAATTCTACTGATTGGTTTTTATACCTAAAATTAAATTAGGCTTAATAATAACAATTTATGAATAATATTTATTTAAAGACATTAGCAAAATAAATATTTCCGGCCTCAACATTCGAACAACTAGTGTCGTCAACACCATGTGTTCGAATTCAGACAGGTTTTCATGGATGGAATACATAGAATCGAAAAGAAAACCTGGATCTTTTTAATATAAGAAGTTTGCTGCTGTTCAACGAACGGATACAGACGAAAGTTATGAAAGGGATGGTCTTCTTCGGAGAATATGTGTGTTCTGGTTCGGTGGCAAAACCAGTCGATAAAATAAAACTATATAAAACAAATTCCAACGTAAAAGAATGTAATCTTGGTGAATTGTAACTACATGTGTATTAAATGATAAAATAAAAACCGCTCATGAGAGCAGCATAGGTCAAACACAGTATAAGTAAAGGGATTAGGATTAGTTGTAGTTACACAAGGCAATGGAAAAAATTATAATTAAGTTAATGTTTTTTTGTTGTTAATTTTGGTTTTGCAATTTTTAGTACTTATTTATTACACTCGTACATCTTCTATAGTTTCTTGTCAAATGTTCTATTCATAGATATCAATACAATTTTTATGCTAACATAATAATCATGTTAAATGTTAAGAGTTAGTTACATTTTAAAACCAATTTACAAAATTCGATTTTAAAGTGAAAAGTAATAAAAGTATAAATATATATTTTTATGAAATATATGTAAATATAATGAGTTCATTCAATTGTCTCAAAACCCGTTACGTTTGAACATAGTGAGAAATTTTGAATTTGTACGTAAATGTTTCATCAATTATATAAAATAATATGAAAAAGATAATATAGTTGAATCTTTGAGTAATATCATATTTCTTATCTTTTAAGAGGACGTAAAGAAAATCTTTGTGTTTAATCACAAGATTTCGGTGGCGAGTTGTAATCACGACAACATAGACAGTATTCGTTTATTTAATATCACTTTAAATATAATATTTATCATTATTAACTTAAAAAGATCATTATGAATAATTTTTTAAATTGAATTTATATTAGATTAAATTGGTCTTTAATTTACATGATTATTATTGATATTTGAGAAGTTTAATTCATGAGATAAACAAACAACTCTTTAACTCTTCTGGACAATTAATCAATATTTTAATTACGAAATTTATGTTGGAGAAAAGTACTATAGATTTAGAGAGAAATTGTGTCCGAGTTCAATTGACCTGCCCGCATCTGTGCGATTGAACCCTTTCAATTCCGTCGGTGATTTAGTGGCTGCTGTCTTGTCAGCTACACTCTCTATCGTCATTGGCATTCGATTCAGTGATGCTGGTAAAGAGATCACTGCAACTGGAGGAGAAAGAGGAATTCCATTGGTTTATCGTGGCCAAGTGAATGATCGGCTTAAGAAATTCCAAACGGAGACTGTGGGAGGTCATAAGATCAACTCCGATAGAGAGTCTTATGAGCTCTGGACATGAGATACGGCTTCTTGTAACGATTGTGATTGATAGCCAATGTGATCGGTTAATAAAATCGGCCATCAGCAATAAAACAGATTCATCAAAAAATCATCCAAAATCTCTGATAATTCGGATTCGACAAGGTTCGTTAAAATCTTGGTCAACGACCTAACGACGAATTTCTGTTCGCCTGCACAAAGTTTTTCGGGGGACACACAGCTTCCTCAAACCAGGTGGAATTTTAATTAGAAACTCTTAATTAAAAGGCAACTCGGAAAAGTGTTTGTTGCCGTTTCTCCACCTTTTTGCAAAGTTTCTTAATTTAAATTATGCTCAGATTATTGAACTGATTTCACCATAAATCTCGAGAGGAGTTCACTCTCTTCGCTGGCTTAACTTCCATGCAAATGTGATGCAAATTTATTCCTCCTAATTATTTACGTGAAATTTTAAAACAAATTTTAATTGTGCTGTTTTGCATATTTGCATTTAATCAGTAATACTATTATTGAGAATCTTTATTTTCAAATTCCTTAAACCAAAAATAACGAAAATAAGTATAATGGGGATTTTAGTAGATTAAAGCATTTTAAACTATTTAGATAAAAGAACTTTAAGGTATTAAAGTGGCAATATGACGTGGAACGTCAGTTAAAGTTGTATGTTTTCATTTATATTTACCACTAATGAAAATTAAAAGTGCAAATAATGCCTGATATTCCTTATCTTGCAGTACACATTACATTAGTTCAAAACATGTGATATACATAGTTTATTTCTGATAAGAAGATCCTCTACCTAATCTACATCAATTAGATAATTATACAATAGTTTTGTGAATAGTTTTCGGGTGTCCTTGTTAGCGGTAATCTATTCCAAATGGTCAAACTGGAAAAGTAAAAGTTTCTTAACTTATAATTTTGATTTAATATAATTTAATTTAAATTAGTTTTGTATGTGGTACCCCGTACAGTAATTCTATGTTATAGTCAATTCTGTATTCTGTAATCAATATGTTTTCCAAAAGATAACTTAAACTAGATTACTACATTCAAATATTTGTACTCATTTTTTAAGTCAATAGTAAATCAAAACTCACATTCAGGAATATATACCACAGTCAAGAAAGAACACAGTGAGAAAGGACATAATTTTATTTTTTTGCCAAGATAACTATATTAACCAGGACTTTAAAAGATATAAGTGTTGATAAATAGCCTATTTAATCAACTCCTTTTTAGGAGATGAATAAATAATTCCAATGTCATGAGCGAAGCAAAAAAATTCTCCAATAAGTGGTGGTTCTAAAATTGAATTTATATTATATAAATAATGAATGATAAATCAAATCTTAACGAAGGACTAGTAGTGCAGGTAGAAAACACCCTCACAACAAGGTATCTTGATTTCTATAATCCGTAAATAGCTGATAATTCATAGTAACTGTTCATATTTATAACATTGCGTCTTCTCTGTAAAATGGCTAGATTTTTACTGCCCTAGTGTGCGGTACTGAATGGCGGATCTAATTTTATTTTTATTACCTTATCATATCTTTTAAACCTTATAACGGACAATTTAATTTTATAATTAATATTAATAATTCAATGATTCTTGTTGGTTCATATTTTTAGATATTAGTGGTAAAATATCAAAGAGATGTATAATTTATATTGTGATTTTAAGGAATGACTATCAGTGCATGGAGAAACACACTTACAACATTTTATATGATCTGTAGAGTCTGAAATTAAATAACAACTAAAATTAACAACCATATAACAAACAACAAACCCATTCTCCAAAGCTTCCAGACCTATACTGTCATAGTGTGCGGTGCGGCATAACGGGCCTAATAAACACTTTTATTTCATTCCATCATAAGAAGGATCAAAGGAATCATTACATTGAAATACGTTTTCGATAAAAGCAAGTTTGTTAGGTAGGGCAAGAAATTGTGATAGGCAGGGAGAGCTAGGGCGATATATGAGGAGGGGGGTATAGCTGTCCACCATACCTCTGGTGATACGGTATCGTTACAATTTTATTATTATAATATTCTATAATATTACAGTATATTCATAGGGCAGATTGAGAAGCTTTTGAAAGTTGCATTTTGTTTTATTTGTTAGCATTTAATAAGTCTTTTGATACTCGATCTAGGAATGGTGACCCAGACAACAAAGCTGGTAGAAATAAAACGGTCTCGAATTTGAAAGTAAATACATATAAAATGTAATTGTATATAATTCATTGTTTTGGTCTGTCTCTTAGTCACTATACAAAGTTACAAACGAAAGTAAACTATTGCTAATTTCTATAATTTTGCAATAACTTCCCTAGTAATTTAATCACCTATTAGAAAACAATCAGTTTCTATTTTAGTAACAGTTGTTTTAATACCAGTAATTCATTTACATTAACATTAATGAATGAAATGAAATATTTAGCTTTAATTATAAGCCAGGCCGAAGTGTAACTGTAAAAAAACGTCCCTTTCTCGGTTCGATTTGTTGGCAATTCGAGGAAAATGACAAAAACACAAACTGGCGATTGAAATTAAAATAGAGTCGCGACTGTTCTCAATTAAAAATGCAATGGATTTCCTGTAGCGAACGACACAAACAACTGATACAACTTTGATGAGATGGAAGGGGTTGGTTGGTTCAGACTGGATTGGTATTGGGCCCGAAAGGCATTTGACTAAAGCTGGACGGATTAACTTTAAGCAATGTTTTGGTATTTTAAATGACCAGTTTAGAAAAACAGATTCGCTTTAGCAAAGATTTTTCCTAAAAATCTCAGTATCTGGAATGTTAAAGTGAGGGCTTTTCGGAGCGCACAAATTGACCCAGATTCTGGGTGCAGGCAGGAGAAGCACCGGAATTACTTTGTACATTGTTTACTGAATTCGGATGTTTTCGCATCGAATAGACAAACAAAGGATTACAGAGGTTGTTTCTCCAGCGCAAAACTTGCTCCACAATCTCTAGTTAAGTGGGTAATGGAATTTTAAACCCTTAAATGGATGAGTTAATACCAGGCATTGTTCAGTGAAAGGATAGATATCGACACGTGTTGTGGAATTATCTGATCAAAAGTTTTCTATTGACATTTAATATTTCGGGTGATGGTAAATTTAAGAGGAATTCCCTCTCATCCCAGTTTTAAAATCGTTTATCATCCATTTTATGATTAAG
This sequence comes from Clogmia albipunctata, assembly GCA_001014945.1. Lineage (NCBI taxonomy): Eukaryota > Metazoa > Arthropoda > Insecta > Diptera > Psychodidae > Clogmia > Clogmia albipunctata. The sequence continues at coordinate 1,347 of JXOV01000859.1, read as the reverse complement.
CCCTTAAATTTACTACATAAATAAATAAAGTCCTTATAATGAAAAAGGATATGGAATTCCACTTAAATGTCAATTTAATTGTTAAATAAAGACACGTGATTAACCTACTCCTATTTTATAAGGAACTATTATTAGTCAACATGATCGAATTGTATTGTAATTTGAATAGGTTAAGGTAAAAATGGAATAGAATGGAACTTTATCTTAGCTATGATGGTAATTACCGTGTTCTTGTTCACAAAATTTTTTATTTTTAATTAAATAAGAACTAATTTAAAAATTCGTCACTTAATTTTAATTTAAATTAAAATTAAGTGACGAATTCAATTAATCAACTTGCCCTTTAATTTTTTTTGCAGTATTTATTTTAATGTTTATTAATCAACTGATTCATCAACATGATTCGTATTAAGTATAAGAAAATAAATTAAACAAGTTAAGTCTAATGTTATGAATTCCAAATTATCAGTAGCCAATTCTTCTAAAGCACTTTCATTCATAGCCGGGCCTCCCTCCCCCGGGCATCAGTCACTCCAGCAACCCCATCATAGACCGCTTCATTTCAAAGNTTTTAATTTAAATTAAAATTAAGTGACGAATTCAATTAATCAACTTGCCCTTTAATTTTTTTTGCAGTATTTATTTTAATGTTTATTAATCAACTGATTCATCAACATGATTCGTATTAAGTATAAGAAAATAAATTAAACAAGTTAAGTCTAATGTTATGAATTCCAAATTATCAGTAGCCAATTCTTCTAAAGCACTTTCATTCATAGCCGGGCCTCCCTCCCCCGGGCATCAGTCACTCCAGCAACCCCATCATAGACCGCTTCATTTCAAAGCCATCCACCAAAAAGTTCCACACAGACGCCATCTCCACCTCGTCTTGAACCGTAAGAATTTTTAACTTGCCCTTTAATTGAATTATATAAATAATAATTTCCTATATTAAATTCAACCTTTTACATACAAAACAATGCTTCCTCTAGAAAGTGCCTCATAAATATACACTATTTAGTTATGTATTATTAAATATCCGCAAACAATCACAAATAGTGTAAATAGACCAAATTTGTACTTTGTACGAATTGTCAATTACCAAAGTAATTTCTTATTTTAGTAGTTTAAAAGCAAAATAAGTTTGTTCTATGTGGTAGTCTGCAAAATTCACAACGCTTCTATATACAGTGTGAATTGAGGTTATAGCCGCTGTCGTTTATGTATGGTCGGTTTGAAGGAAATTTAATAATCTTTATTTATCCAAATGTATTGTATGAATATGGCAAAAATAAACATTATTATTATTATTATTTATTATTTTAATATGGTTTGGCTAAAATACGT
>JXOV01000857.1:0-21257 GCA_001014945.1 Clogmia albipunctata | reverse complement strand
CCATCGTGCCATACCCGGTCAAAAGCCTTTTAAAATGATATTTTAATACCAATCTTAAGTGGAACAATTAAAATATAAATGACATAGTAAAAATGGGCCTTTTAAATTTAACTGCTATCTATAAATATTTTACATGATTTTTTTTCTTAAACCAATCTATCCGGATTATGTCTACAAGTCCATTGTAGATAAAGAAAGATGAAAATTGAGGTAAATAAACAATTATTTAAGATCTATAACAAAAAGGTGTAGTTCTATTCTTGTTTAAGTTTAGGACTCAACCTAACTTAACAGTAAAAATAAATATTATTCAAAAATGATTTAGAAGCGTAAAAATAAATAAAATTCTAATTTTGGGTATACTCGTATGAACCAAATTAGATCATCCTTGAGAGATTCAAAAATAAAATTCGTAGATTTATTTTTAGATATATTTTGTAAACATCATTCCCCCAAAAACCGTGACACGACTGTCTAAAATGCCAGGTGAAAAATTGCCATAAGTCCTAATCGAGGACTGGTTATTCTTGGTACACAGCACACACAGCTCCCTATTCCCCTGTAAGCCTTGAATGGAAGGCTTTTTAATTTCCCTAATGCAAACAAACTCATTTGCCAAATTAATGCACTTGACATGTGGAATGTGAATCTGTGTGAAACTCAAGCCGACTTCTTTCTCTGTCTCTCAGCGCCCCATTATCTTCCCCTTTCTCTTCCCACTTAACCGCAATATTTCATTTCTAATGCGAGATGTCCAGATGCCATTGGAACTCCTGGTTTCTTGGCTGCCAATTTCAAGCCTTGGCCAAGGATATTTGACGTGACAGCTTCAGCCCGAAATTAATTTCCCCAAGAGTTGTCAGTCAGGGATTCCCTTTGGTCCAAGGATCTCTCCGCTCCAAGGAATCGCTACAAACGATAGAAAATCAATTTACGGCCTTAAAAGCCCCCTTTGGAACCCTTTTCCCAGTTTATTTATCTACTCTCTTTTTTCTTTTTTGTTCCTCAAATCGACTCGATAAAAGAAACCTTCATTAATGTTACAGACAATCTAAGTATGTATTAGGAAAGGGAATTAGTTTTAAACTTCTATGGGTTTATTATAAATATATTTCATTGCTTAATATCAAAATAATCTGTCTTACTTTTGTTTTTAAAGGGTTATTTAATCTATTTAATTGGTTTATGATGAAAGTTCAAATATATGATTAAATAGATATTTTTTTTAAAATATATTATTCATATATTTTAATTTGAAACCAGATACTGAAAACAATGTTGTGTTTAAATTAGATAACTCCTGTTTGATTTTATTATTTCACATTAGTGCTACGCCACCTAGAAGGACGCCCGTGTAGTTTTCATACAAATTCCTCGGGCTACATATAAAAAAGAACGTCTCTACCTGACTTTTAACCCGACTTCGTTTTAACTGATTTTCCTAAATCGACTCGTTCGCTATCTGGTGGAAGTTTTTGAAACTAATCGCAAATCGCGGATTCAAAGTTAATTGAATTTAAAAGTAAGCTTTTTAATGTAAAATTATTATCTGTGAAATAGTATTTGTGTCGCAAAAAATATAACAACGATTTCATTGCCCATCTAGACGGTTTACACATATTACTATTTTTAACATTCGAGTATTTCCTACTATGTAAATGATTTTTAACGATTTGCACCATAAATTTTATAGCTGTTTTTTTGGTTAACTTTTTAGAAAAGCCAAAATATTTTAGTTTTTTTAATACTTCTATTATATTTCAATGAAATTAGTGTTTTTGTAGAAATAACTACTATCATTCCGCAATATAAGTTAAGGTTTAAATAGTTTTCATTTGCCAATGTATATATTATAAATGTAAAATGAAAAATAAATGTATATAATGTAAACTGCTTGAACATGAATATAAACAACGCCACGAGGTGGCTAAAACGGTTCACCACCATAATTGCTACGGNTATCATTCCGCAATATAAGTTAAGGTTTAAATAGTTTTCATTTGCCAATGTATATATTATAAATGTAAAATGAAAAATAAATGTATATAATGTAAACTGCTTGAACATGAATATAAACAACGCCACGAGGTGGCTAAAACGGTTCACCACCATAATTGCTACGGGTATGGATTGACGAAGAAATATAGGAAGAACTATACCGTCCAACCTGTAATAACTAATGAAAGGGTCCAAATCAAATTTGATCAACCTCTAACAAAAGATTCGAAAGTTGTCTCCAACCAACCAGACATATTGGTTCACGATCAGAGAAGAAAAGTGGCCACAATAATAGAAATCACATGTGGTCCACTACTACCAGTAATCTACTTGTAGTCTCGACATTGCCTAGTAGACAACTACCCAAAATGGATCACAAAAGCAAGAAATTCAAACATTTGGCGGGAGAAATCAGGGGAATTTTTTCGGGCACAACTGTAAAGTGGATCCCTATTGTAAGGAGTTAGGATATAATAGTCATCAAACATTTTAAGCGATATACCTAAGCACTACGAGTGACGAAACACCTACGAGAATATAAACAGGGTATATCACTTAAAAAGACCAGAGACACCATGATGATGGATCTTCCTAAACCAGTTCTTTTAAAAGATTACAACAATTTCGATTAAATAGGTGTACTTAATTGATTAAGAATATGAGAAAAACAAAATAATTTAAATAAGTATTTTTCAATTCTGTTAGGTAAAACCCTCAATTTAAGTTAATAAATCCGACCCAATGTGGTCGATTTTCTCATATATAACTTAGAAATCAACTTGAATAATCAACAAGGAGTTTAAAGTTACAAAGAGAACACTTATCACAAATTTGTACCTCGACTTGGAAAACTCTGTATTTTGGACATAAAAGTAACCGTACTGTTAAATTTCTCTTTTATATGGCATTTTTGTAAGAAAAGTGATCATTCATTTTCCTTTTTTAAATTATAAATGTGAAATAGTATATTACAATTACCGTTACAAAACCAATTTGCGTGAAAACAAGTCATCAATTTTATAATATATTAATATGCAAAAATTAATTATTGATTAATTATCCTTGTTGATGTTAAAAGCACATCCAATCAGATTTTGACATTATTTTTTTTATAGTTTTATCAATTTAGTTTAAATGCAAATTATATACAATAAATAAGTTTGCAATAAACTGATATTAATTAGTGTAGATTGTCCACAATTTATCAAATAATTAAAACTATTCCAAAGTTAATACAGAATTTATAAAAATCGCTTTCAAATATCTTTAGCCTTGAAACGAAAATGACTTTATCAAAAGATTTAAAATTAATTCTTACCTCTAATACAATTAAAAAACGGAACCGAAGAGACAAAGTTTGCGGACAGCGAATATTTTGACATGAATCTTTTTTTAATTACCACCAGTTCAGAAATAAATTAGCACCCGACTTGGAGCAAACTTTTGCTTGTCGGGTCCTTTTTTCGGAGGGAGGTGGAATGAAAATTGAGATCGAGGCCGTAATCGTTCTCCTCGGGGGAAGAGATTAATGGGCATCCGACCGGTTCTGACGGTGGTTTCTTCTTCATCCACTTCCTCATTCTTTCCAAATTCCCTTCAATTTTTTCGTCCCTTTACTCTTCTTCTTCTTTTATAATTTACATTCATTACCCTAATTCTTCTGGGAAGCTGCTGTCCGCACGGCTCGATTTTCTATGAATATTTCACGGGCTGACGGAATTCCAGACACTGAACTTTCAGGTGTTTTTTCCTCATCCTTTTGGTCGAGACCAAACTTTGGTGTTTTGCATGTCAAAGGGAAACATATTTTAACCAGGCCAAATCGCACATCTTTCCTTGTTTTAAATTCATTGCGAATGCGATCAATGTAAAATCATGGACAGGAATAATGAATGATGAAATACTTCAGAAACCTCAGAGAAATTTAAATATTTATCCGCAATCGATTTTTAAACAAGGGCCATTGACGTAGAATTTTATTCAATGATTTTGGTATGAAGAAATTTATTTATTTTCTTTCTTTATTTCCAAACAATTATATAATATTTGCTACAACAGGCTGAGGGCTTTAAGTTTTAAATTTAACAATAATTAAAACAAATTGAGTTACAAAAGAAAAATAAATCAATACATGGAAGCAAAATAAGAAAAGGAATACAATCCAAAACAAAGATGAAACAGATTCTATAGTAAAATAAAGATTGTTTAAACAAAATTCAAAATCAATTAAATCAAACACAATATTGATACTGAATCAATCGTCCAGCATCAACATCTATGTAGTAGCCAAGATTCAGTCGTTTCAATTATTTTTGGATTCCTTCACCGTCACAAAGAAGAATCTCAACCAGCAGATTATATAATATATTTATTGTTATTATTTTTCGGGTTCGAACCATAAATAATGTTTATGAGTTGTTAGTCTTTTGCTCAAAGAACCTTAAATAATGTTTTATGGGTTGGATTTTTGACTTCAAAAACAGCGGACCAGGTGAAGTAAATCTAGACTCTCTAAAAATGGCCATATTTTGTAAAACAGCCATTTTTTAATAGAATAAAAACTTCAGACGAGAAAAACCAAAGAATACAATCATACTAAGAAAGATATCCCCATTTAAAAAAAGATTGTTTTTGATTCAGTTAAAATAAAAATATTTTTAGCCGAGAAACGAATTATAATATAAAAATTTAAATCAAATATTAATATTGTAGAAAACAGAACGAAACAGGCGATTAACGAAAATTTCCAAAACTTATTTTTTGAAAGTTTCTCCCAAAACAACTCATTCTCGGCCATATACCAAATAAAAATAACCCTTAGCATAGTTAGTACAATAATAGATATTCATACAACAACGTCGGTAAGCTAATCATTATTAAAGTCACTAGCGCAGCGATCATTTTAAATAATGTTAGAGTGTTTAATAATACTTATCGAACGTGATTAATATCAAATTTAATGCAGTTGAAAATAATTTAAAAATAAATTATTTACTATTTTTATAGAAATACGTACAACTACGAGAAAGCATGGTATTATAGGTATAAAATAGGTACCTTTCTTGAACTTATAGTGTTCCTTGTGATTATTTCATATAAGCACTAGCACCAATTCATATTCATTTTAAAACTATAATTTATAATTAAGATTAAACTAAAATAGAACTATGTGGGCTATTAATTTTCTTGCAGTTGTATATAAGTTATATAGGGTTGCTCTATTCAAATCATTCACGGGGGTCACATCTAGATAATTAAGAAAGCATTAGTGCATTAAAGAATTTTTTAAAACACTTATGTTATAAAAACGACAAGAAAATAAAATGCTTAAAAGATATTGAATAACTATTGTCAATTTATAATAAACTTCTAAAGCTATGTTAAGAGAACCACATAGATTGCTCATATGAATAAAAAAAAGGATGAAACTTATTATTGAATAAATTATTTATATATCTCTTTTCTTAAAAAAACAAGCAAAATTTTTAAAATTTCTTTTAATAAATCATATAAATATATATTATTCAATCGATTTGTGAAATTAAAATCTTTAAATAAGAGGTTTAGATTTTGATTATTTAAAGTAACTTTTCATTCAGAGACTAGTAGTATTAAGTAAATGGCCGTGATTTAAAAATGTGCCCGAATTTAGTTTTGTGATAAAATACAAAAGAAAAAATTATTTAAATTATTTCTTCTTATTAACAGTAAATCCTTCAATTATATTATTAAACAATGTCTTTATGATTTGTCATATGTTGTACAAAATTATGTCTAAAATTCAAATATTTATTTTATATTTTGAATACTTTCTAAAATGGCTAAATATAAAAAAGACGAAAAGAATAACGTTCGGTTTTTATATTCCAATATGAATATAGCAATTGAAACCCAACTCAAGAGAAAAATTGATCATTGAGTGCGAGAAGGAAGAAAGAGGACGTGTAAAATCTTCAATATTCGCAATAAATAAGCATATAGAGTGTTGATACTTGAACCACCTCTATTGTCAAATAAAATGGCATTTCCGCAATAAAAATCCCATAAAGGGTCTCGAGGACACACCCAGCCAAATCGATTCCGAGACTCGTTCCCGCTCTCTCCTCCTTCCTCTTCCATTTCCTCCTCTCCTTTGGCCCGAAATTAAATTTTGACTTTCAATAACGTCCTTAACAATCATAATCCATCACTTGCACAGCGACACAGTTGAGGAGCAGCCAAGTCGCAGATAAAATGCTGTAGAGCTCCATCAAAACGAGAAGACGAATCTCTCGAATTTGCAATGATAAATAATTTCGAAAAAAATACTCGTTTTAGCAAGTTGGCATCCTTTATTGTTTAGACCAACGGTTCTCAAACGGTTGTAATAGTCCGAGAGTTTAAAGGTTTAGAGATGAAAAACTTGGTATACTCGAGATTTAATATTTTCTTTTAAAACTTAACTCTGTAGAAATAGAAAAAAATCTTATTTTTTATTAACCTTGTGTAATTAAGGTCAACATATAAGAAGAATCTTTACGAGTATTACGAGAATAGAAAAGAGTTTAGATAGTTAAGTAACATGAAATTTATAACAATATTAATTAAATACATTTAACAATCCTTTTGAATTTCATAAATACCTTTTATTTTTATCTCTAATGAGATGATCCCTAAAGGTCTATTGTGCTCCCTCATGTCTCTGCCCTACGATGTTGGTCGTATTGATCTTAGGTTCGGGGTTACCAAACTGTGCGCCGCAATCAAAGTTGTCAAATGTCCTATCTATCTATTTGCCAAACTTTCACAATTGAATATCATTTCTATAAATCATTATTTCTCTGATGTGATTATTACCAAATAATGGTGATTCTATACAGACGCTATTTTATTGACAGGATATTGCCACCGATACAGAACATACATACTACGAAGAAGACCATTCCTTTCATAACATTCATCTGTATCCGTTCGTTGAACAGCAGCAGAATACTTGTATTAGAAAGATCCGGTTTTTATCTATTCGATTCTGTATGCTCCATCCAAGCTTCTAAACCCGTCTAAATTCGAACAAATAATGTTGATGTCAGTAGTTGTTCGAATGTTGAGGCTGGAGATATTATATTGTAAATGTATTTAAATAAATATTAATCACAAATTGTAATTATTCGTTGATAATAGTAAATGAATTTTGGAAATAAAAAGTCACTGCATTACTGGGATTTGACCAATTTAGTGATACGACGCTTAACCAACTACGCTACTTCAGCTCCTATAAGTACCGTAGATTAAAGTGTAAATTCTTGATAAAGTAATCAAAACTAAATTCAAACTTTTTAAAAAAAATATTGTGCCCCATTTAAAATAAACCTTTTTTTCTTCTCCCTGTAGGAACCGGTCATAAAATCATTTTTGTTATGGATTCCTGGAGCATCTTAGCCACATGCCCTACCAATTCCAACCTTCTAGTCTTTATAAAGACGACGATAGGTGTATTGCTGTAAAGTTGGTACAGTTCAAAGTTGTATCGCCGACTCCAGACACTCCTCTGATTTTTCTCCGTAGAGTTCTTCTCTCGAAAAAGGTTTCATCCGCTTACGAGAGTCTCCAATCTCCACGTTTGGTATCCGTAACAGAGCACGCTTCTGATACGTTTTGTATACGAGTATTGAGGTCCACGAAAGGATCGGTTATTTCATGATCTTTGCGTTTTTAAAGAGTTTAGTATTATTCTTTTGCTTTTAAAATTATTTTACTTTCAAAATTATTTTAAATAATTTTATTTTATTTTATTTTATTTTCTATTTTATTTCTTTAAATAGAAATAATGATTTAAATTTTAAATTTCTACTGAAATTTCTTTAATACTATTATCTACTATGGGAAACTTTGTTATGAATTTAAGGACCAAGATTGGGAATCTTAGACCAATCTCTCAGTGTACAAAATCATCCTTGTCTACAATAAAAATAAACAACAAGGACTCCCATCTGAAAGTATTCCGTCAATCTTGTTTCGCTGATAGTGAGTGACAAGTTATTTCTATTCTTATTTATCAGCTTCTAGTTTTTTGCCTTCTTCTTCAGCGCTCATCCATCGTCTTCCCGTTTAATGGGAAATTTTAATGGTGTTGTAGCTGAGATGTACTATCCTAGCTCGTTCTCAGACCAGAAATGGCAATCAACATCAATCCCAACTAATATTATGGCACGACGCAAAAACGGAAATTGATATAACAACTTTTTTTTCTGCGAAAGCCAATGACCGCTTTCGCAAACAATGAGGGAGGAAATCAATAAGTGAGTCTTTGTTAATGAATTATTATCTATATCGCACATCTACGCCAATAAAACTGACATTGACTGTATGTGAAATATATCTATTTCTTTCCCCTTGAATAGAAATCAGCCCATTTTGCAAATTATTTACGCAGAATACATGAGACTTTTCGGCAAAAAGCCGAAGCACATGTTGCGAAATGTGGCAGGGAATTTCAATGAAAATTTTTGTCACGTGCAGAAAATTTTTATACAAATATGTTATAAAATTTATTAACTTCAGCCATTGAGATATTTCTATCAAGTGTACACGGAAAACATTAAATACTTCAACTTATAATTAAGTCATACATGTGAATGAACATAAATGTTATTCAGAATATGGTATAATTATAAATTTATGATGAATCGAATGCGATGCTCGTTATAATTTTAGAGACAACTTTAATTATAGATAATGTTTTTAAATAAGAACCTTTGTTAGTACTTAAAATGTTTTTGTTTGATTTTATGACAAATTCAAATTATTACTATTTTCTCTACATAAATTCATTAATCACAACTTTTGTAAATTAAATGTGTAATGTAATACAAAATAATAAATCTAAATCTATTACGAATAAACCCTTCGCTCTTTAAAATATAATCTTTCTACAAAGATAGGTTATAAATAAGTTTTTATTTTACACGGGGAGGTCAGTGGACTATACAACATTCACCTTGGTGGCGTAGGTGACTTGGGCTTTTACTAAGTAAAACACAGTTCCTCCCGCGTGCTTGGAAAAATAAGCGAAGGAGTATTTCTAAACCAATGCCAATGCTCCCTTTAAACAGTAATGTTGATCGATTTTTTATTGTCTCTTAGTATAAAACAATATTCATCATACCATTTTGGGAACTTGAAAGCGTTTGTAATTTCCTTACAGAATGCAGAGTTAGTGCGTCACTTTCTCTAATTTGAAATCTCTTAAGATTACTTCCAAAATATCCGTGTCCACTAAAAAAACACGGGGAGATAAAATTTAGCTTCCCTTGTTCTCTTTATAAATTAATACAAATAAGACAAAAATATCAAATTTTCACAATCAATGACTATTTGAAGGCAAGTTTTAATCATGTGCTGCACGGAATGCCATAAAACTCCTAGACCCCTAAAGATACTCAAATTTATTTTATCTTCAAATCTTGACTAACTCAATATTTATTGATTCCAATAGGCTTTGCATTAATAAAACCTATGTGAAGGTCCCTGTTGCAGAAAATATCCCGTCTTGACTCACCCAGTTTTTGTTTCCTTTACGCTTCGAATTAAAAGAAAAGGGTTGGTTTTACAGATTTATTTCTTAATTTGAGTCACGAGATATTGATACAAACTAAAAACGAAAACAATTACAAAATAGATCACAAATTGATGAATTTCTTACAATTTCTGTCTCTGAGTTGGGATTATTTTTCACAAATTATTACAATTTTCACTTTTGCCACGAGTTGAACGGTCAAAGTACAAATTTCCTTTCCTAAATCAAAACAAAGAATTCTTCTTCAGCGGTCAATCAAATTGTGTGACACTGAACACGAAATTACTCAATCTATAGTTTGCGCGCAATCTAAAAATACGTAACACTTTAAATATGTGTTATTATAAAATTTGTAACAGTCCCAGTTTCTGTATATTCGAAGAATGTGATTTTATCCCTTATAAGGTTCTTCAGGTTCTGGAGCGCTGGTTACTATAGATATTATATTATTGTATAATATAATATTGTATCCAATAATGATTCAGCAAAAAATATGTTTGACTAAAAAAATGATAAAATCGAAATTGTAAATACATTAAAATATTTAGGTATAATAATTTATCATAAACTGAAATTTAGTAATCACATAGATAACATAATAACATAATAAATACAATCCATTATTTTGTCACCTGTAAGATACTGCCCCATACTGTTGAGCTATGCAAGTAAGTTTCATTTGCAAAAATTGGAAATTGAACAAAATAAAATTATAAGAACTATATACAATTAAGATGGTAGAACTAATGTAAATAACATTTGAAAACAAATAGGCTGGCTGAATATAAAAAAATTATATAAAATTTTATATAGTTTGTTTTTCATAAAATAAAAATGAAGTTAACAACCCTTTAATTAAAAATTTTTTAAGAACTATAAATAATTATAAGCTAAGAAATAGTAACCAATTCAACGTAACTAAAATCGTTAATGAAAAAGATCGTAAAATTTGGATTAAACTAGGAATAAAATTATATAATAAACTTGCTCCGTCAATTGAGACATACGATATTAAAAGATTCAAGGAAGAATTAAAAGAAATATTTATGTAAAAAAAAAAAATAGATTTATGAAAGACATCATCAAATATTATAAACCAATAATTATACATTTAGTTATACGCATTATTATAATTTGTAAAAGAAATGATGAACAAAATAAAATAAAATAAATCACAAAATATAAATTCAAATTTCAATTCATTTTGATGCATTCATACTAAAATTAAATTATTCTTATGCAATAGGATTGAATCAATAATTTTTATTAATCAATTTTAACAAGTTTATTTTGCAAAAAATAACAAAATTTCAAAAACGATATAATAAATAATTTATAACAATTAATGTATTTTTACTTTTTAGATAAAGCCCAAATAATTAAAAATCCTAATTTTATTTCATTTAAAAACTGAAACTACACAATTCCCTAGTTATAAAATATTTCACACAAATATTTGCTCATAATTGATTGAATTCCTAATATCCGAATAACAAAATGAGATAAATTATTGATTAAAATAAATCAATTATAACGTATCCATTATTAATATTCGTCATTGCAATCAATTTTCGGATTATGGTAAATATTAGAAAATTAATTAACTCACGTAATTTAAGTGCTTTAAACCCAGTGCAGCACTGTATCAATGCCAATAAAACTAATTGCATTATAATTATTTAACTGCATTTGTTATTAGATATAGCAAACTACTTACCTTCATAAGCTATTATAAATGAAACAAATGCAATTACTCATAAAAATTAAATAAAAAACTATTTCGGTCTATGACAATGAAAGAGAAACACAGAAAATACATTAAAAGCATTTAATTTTATTCGTTTTAATGCGATATACATTTGATATTAAACATGGAAACGGAAAAATACTGAAGGTTTTTAATAAAATTATTATATAACAAGGTTGAATAGAGATTCACCGAAGATATTCAAATTTCTTCTTGTATTTCTACGGCTTTGAAAATAAAACTAGTTCTGTCATTCATCATTCACTAGAGCACTACACTAGAGCAGTACAGGTCCGAAAGAAGTTTTCTTTTGAGAGGCTGTGGGGTTCGTTTGAGTCAGTCTAATTCAAAATGTTTACAGCACACATTTATTTAGTTGATTACACTCTTAACTTTAAGAAATTTACACCATTTGTTTGTCGTTTTTAGAAGGAACATACTTTTGCGATTATTTCCACATTTTTGCTCTAATAAACTTTCTTGGATCATTTTAACACACAATGACATTATTATGGATACTTATTACACTCAATTTAAAATAATTTTCTCCAACTACATCGCACTACACAATGTTTGGCATTTCGGAGATGACGTCATCAACGAAATTTCAAGCCATAATCTCTTAGCCATTGTTGTTGTCAGCAAATAATCGGCATGACTTCTTCTGTGTTAAGCGAATTTGGATGAGATTATAATTAGGCACACTTTAGTACCGTGAACACTTAGTTTGACAAATCCACAATTTCAAGTAATTTCAAATGTCTCCAAATTTATTTGTCCAAATTTCCACCAATCTCACTGTCCAAAAGTTCGTTAACACCAGAGGGCGTTCAAAGTCGCGCTTTTGATTCAAATATAGGTATGAATAGGTTTGATGTTATTTCCCTTTCAATTCCTGTTTCAACGTCACGGGTTTTAACATATCTGTAACTATTTGTTTTTCGAGGTATTATTAGTCAATTGATATCACCTAAATCGGTTGTAAAGGGACATAATCGATTCCGTTCATTTTATTTCTATTTTAGCAATATTACCTTATAACTCGGTATGAATATTTATACACAAATGGAAACTTTTATGAGCCAAAAAATATCCTCCCTAGTTTCAATCCCATGGCTCCGATGAGGCAGTCGAATAAGCTAGCCATTTGACCATAGAACTGATTTTTGTTTGTGAAATTAGTATGAATTTAAGCATCTATTTTCTGATTGTGCATTCTCCCTGCTTTGGTACATCTAGGCCTTCAAGAAAACTGGCATTGGGGTTCTATTGCACCTCTTAAACTATTTTCAGATCACTGCAAATTAATATATCGAGATTTGATCCAAAATAGCATTAATAAAACGAAAATTTCCTTAAACAAGGGACTGATATATTATATAGTGAATCTCTAAATTTGATTGAATACTCGTAGAAGCTGCGCTTCTAGATCAATTAACTCTAATGATTTTGTTGCAAATTCTATGAGGTTAGGGCCAGTTCCTTTGAATAAGTGAAACACATTTCTTCAGAATACGTATTTACACCTTTATTAAAAGCTAGAATATATTTACAATAAGATAAATCAATTTTATATACATTTTTACATACATTTTCTGTCTCCAATTCAAGAAGTCACAACAAATTTAATTCACATTTATTTAATACGGTCATTTGATTCACTATTTACAAAATGACAAATTCCGTTAGGTCCTAGTTTGCCCCTCGGGCTGATAATGGGGTCTATCTCCATTTCAATTCAAATAGTAGGTTGTTTAACGTGTCATAAAATTTGCAACAGATTTATTTTGTTTTAATCATTAATTGAAGAAATACTTTATAAATATATTTTTTATTTTAAAGGATTAAAAATTTTCATATAAAGAAATCAACAATTTTTATTGAAATAGTATCAAGAGATATGGAGGAATACTTCAATCTTTTTTCTTTATTATTGGTATTGTTTAGCAACAATGAAACTACTTGAATTATTTTTTGAAATTCTGTAAAGAAATCTTATCTTTCTTATATTGATTTAAATTTTGTATTTTGTCACTTTTTTCACTTGTGAAAATTTTATTGCAAATATCTTTTACAGACTAGTTTAAAATGGTATGTGGTAAATGAAAACTTAATTTTTAAAAGAAATTCAAAGACTATTGACGATTACTGTGTTGAAAATCTAAATAAAAAGACTTTTTATTATTTTCTTTTATAAATATATAAAAAATAAAAATTGATGCACAGTAAAAAACTATAAAGCTTATATAATAAATGATTGAAAATAATGTTAGATTATAGATCTTAATTTGAAAAGAAGGACAATATTTTGAAAAACTCTCGAAATGTTTTTGACAGATTTAACAGAAATATATCGAAAGATAATAATTGAGGAGGTTGGATACATTTGACAAATTAGTAAGGCCATATCTCGCATCAGGTGAGGGAGACCGGGCCCATCTCAAGTATTAAAGAGCCATTCAATTACTGTGGGCCGTCAATTTCATTTCGCATCACTCCTCTGTCAAAGCGAATAAAAAAATAAACAAGCCCAATAAGATATTAAAACTTTTCCCATTTTTTGATTAATTTTTGCCGATATACTCCGGTTTGATAAAGGGGCTCATGCCGATAAATGCACACTTTCGCAATTTTTCTGTCTGAATTTGTGTTCTGCAAATGCTTTCTTTTACAGGGTGGTTTTAATGGTTTCTGTAGACATTATCTTAACTAATTGTAGATTTTTTTGTAATTTTAAATACCATATCCCTTATTCTCAATATATCGCATACATTAAAATGATTACAAGAATTTATTGATTACTAAAGAAAATGAATATTTATGGTTATTGTTAAAATATTAGATTATATTTCGATTAATTGTTAAATTAAATATAGAATGATTTATGCTTCAAATAATATAAAATTTTCTTTTTATAATGATAAAAATATAAATAAAAAAAATTAATGAACTATTCCCACGACATTCACGATGGAACTAAGGGTAGTTTCAACCTCAACCAACGTGTGTTAGACTGTACACAACTGTTTGTTTTTTCAGTGTATTAGTAGTCAGTTAATAGCACCTAGACCGGTTGTAAACGGATCCAGTCAATCCGCCCATTTTATTTATTTGTTTTCGCCATTACTTATTCGCGATGAATAATATTTCGCAATGTTATTGATGTACAGAAATGGAAACTTTTTCGCGCTAGAAAAATATCCGCCCGGGATTTGATCCCACGAACTTGAGGAGAATGTCTAGGGTGCTAACCGCTAGGACAGAGGCAGATAAAAATTTAATAATAATAAAATAATGATTTAAAACCTTAGCTTTATTTCTCGATGCCTTAATACTAATTTTATGATTTTTTTGCAAAATAATCTTGACGTGTAGCTTTCCTAATATCTGTTATATCTGAATATAAAGATCCTGGACGAGATCCTTACTTCTTTTTTCTTCTTGGCGCGAAGAATTACCATTGGCAGATGACCTATTTTTACGACAGAAGTAACAGAATATTTTGATTTTTTGCCGCAATAATGTTGAAACAAGGTGTGGTTTAGGAATTTCCTTTTTATTTAATTAGGGCTTTACTATTAAATCCATTTGAATTATTATTTTTGAATTACAAACGAAATGAAAAATGTTGCCAAACGCAGTGGTATTTTTTAATTTAACTAAATCAGATCGGAAATAGTGTTTTTGGCGATTAAAAATTGGTTCCAATTTTACAACCTCTGATACGGGACCGCCTCGTTCTAATGTGAACAGGCTATTAGGAAGTTTTGCATTAAAACTATTCCTTGAATTCTAGAAAGAAATAAAGTGTTAGATCTCGTTTGAAAAAGCTTGGTTTTAAAGACACAGCACATAATACTTGTGTATAAATTGTTTGCATTAATTAGCACAATTGTACAGTTTAAGGATTGAAAATAAAAAACTTTCATAATTTAATTTATTTCATATTATATTAAAGATATAAAGTTTTACATAAAAGAAATGGAACTTTAAGGAACTCTTTATTAGCGATATACGAGTATAGTATTTAGAAAAATTAATTTATTATTTTATTAATCAATTTCAAAGTTATTAGAAATATTCAATTACTATTTGTTAAAAAAATCTAACATTAAATATCGAATCATTATCAATTTCTAAGCACTTATATTAAAAATCAAATTCCTAACTCTGAAAACAATCAAAGAATAACTTCACATTATAAAAGCACCCTGTTCTTTTAAACGGCTCAACGGCATAATCAAACAGAAAAGTTGGAGGACCAAAAGCCTCCATCGCTTCTTCTCCCATCTTCTTCGTCGTCGTTTGAGGAGGGAGAAAAGAGGGATGTTGATGATGATGACGCGTACTTCTCAAGTTGGACGACGACGACGAGCTTTGGCGAAAAGCTTTTAATATAATTGAAATGTATATAAACTTTTTTGCTTGCCAAGAATTATTAGAAGAAAATTGAAATTGCAATTAAAGTTTTTTAATTAATAACAACAAAATGGGCTCTTATCGCTTAAAAGATTGAGTCTCTGCATGAATGTTTGATAACAAGACTCAAGTGGGATCGATTTTCTGTTGCAAATAGACCGACTCCGAAGCCCGGCAATTAGAGAGCAGCAGAGGAGAAGAGTCCTGCTTGTCTTCGGGGGATAAATAATGGCCAACTATGGCAAAACCTTGAACTATTTCCCGCTCGCCTATTAACTTCCGCTCCGACGAGCGAATTATAAACTTTGTGCAATTCATAAATTCTCCACTGTCTCCCTTCCTGGACAGTGTTTAATTTCGCCATAGTTATGACTGGGAACTATTTTATTTAATTTAGTGCAATTCTTGAAGTTTCCAATAATAAAGGAAATTTGAAAAGAACAAGGCTTATATATAAATGCGTCAAATATTATGACGATTCCTAACTAAAATATGCTCTATCAAAGTCGTTTTTATAGCACGAGTGCTTTAAAGCATTCTTTAAAGCACTAATGCTTTTTGTATTATTATAGTGTGACCTCCATAAACGAAATTCAACTATTTATGTGAAAAGTTACTTTGTTACTGGAGATTTTACTAATAAATATTAACAAATTTTGACGAACAATACCCGACACTCTCAGATTACAGTATTGGAATTTTATATTTAAAAAATCAACATTTTGTTATGAACTAGAAACATAAACACTATTGAAAGCCCAAAAATTAGAGTTTGTACAGGAGAAATCCAAAACGATTACCAATGAAGTTTCTCTAAATTCAGAGATCGGTGCAATGAAATTAAAGTTTAACAAAATAAAAACCGTTACACTGGTTTATTTGAATTTATTTAAATACATTTATGTTCTGTGTTTTTCCCACATTCCGATCGATATATTTTATAAGGAATAATGGCAGGTATAGAATTTGTATTCGTGTGGAACATAGAAAAATATATTTTCGGAGAACTTCAAAGAATTTTTAAGATATTTGTGTTATTTTATTTAAAGATGCGTAAAATTTTTTATAAAACACGATCGATTAGCATTATAAACACTCGGGACTTTTGTAAAGCACGATTCTTCAATCTTAAAAAAAAGTCTTCGAATTTCTGTAAAACTCTCTTTTGCTCTGTTCCACACACTATACCTTCTTTTATTGTTTATAATATACAGTGTGAATTGAGGTTATAGCCGCACCCTTTTATCCTTGATATCTCTGGAACCAAAAGAAGCTGGGTCTTCAAATTTACACACACTATATCTCTTTACAGATTACTTCTGCTTTGACCTAAAGCAAAGCAGATTTGCAAATATTTGAATCAGTTTTGCGAAAATTTGGATCGCGATGTCATAGCAGGCCGGCAGTACCCGGTTACCAGTAGTAACTCACATTGAAAGTCTAAAAATCCTTATTTCGTAAGTCGAGAAAATAGTTTTAAAAAATTCATTACTGTTATCTGAGAGTGTCGGATAATGCTCGTCAAAGTTCGTCAATATTTAACAGTAAAACCTCCAGTATCGAAGAAACTTTTTATATAAATTGATGAATTTCGTTTACGGAGGTCATACTTTAATAATTAAAAAGCACTTGTGTTATAAACCGACTTTTACAGAGCAAATTGGAGTGTCTTCATATCAAATTTAAGCAACAAAAATTCATCAAATGTATTAATCACGATGCTTATGGTTAAAGTTTAATACCTTATCTTATCGATCTAATACGCCTCGTGGCCGATGGGTAACGCATTCGGCTGCCTCTTCGAAGTCAAGGGTTCGATACCTGGGCGGGTAGGATCCAGTCATCCTTTTTCAACTAGTCTAGGAGTTATTAATTAACTAATAATACGCTGAAAACAAATAGTCACCGAAATGTCGAAAGCCCGTTGATTGATGTTGAGACCCCTTTCAATTCCTGTAAGGAACATGAAGGGTTTCAACCTCAACCAACGGGTTTTCGACATTTTGGTAACTATTTGTTTTCAGTGTAGTATTAGTCAAATAATAGCACTTAGATAATTTTGTTTTATCGTATCGATGTAGTTGTATAAATAACTATTAATCCGCCTATAAACCTTTCATAGCTTGACACAAATAAATCTAAAATAAAATTACCAATATCCGTCAAAACATTGTTAAATGTGTACTATCGACGGTTCATTTTTATGTATAATATTTTTACTAAGAGAAATCCAAATAAAAATCGAAGTCAAAATAAAATTATTGTATATTAAAAATAAAACAAAATAATTTATGAATGAAAACCGTACAATGATCGAGTATTTTTATATTGGAAGAACATAGAACTGTAATGTTTAATTAATAGTTACATATAAATCTTTTATATTTATTTAAACAAAGTGCGGGAAAATGAATCGTAACTATAAACACGAATAAAGTTCATTAAAATGAATGAAATCAGTTTTCTAAAAGACATTATTGTACAATTTACATATTTGTTAGCTATTTCCGAAATATGAAGTAAAGAATAAGAAGACCTCTCAATACTAAATAATGGTCTTAACACAGAAGTATATCAAACTATATTTTCTATTCAGGCTACTAAAATGTAAAATTTTAATTTTAAGTAATTAAATATTAGTACAAAGTACTAATTTAGTGTATTTACACGATTTGTGATTTCTGCACGTGATGAACTATGCATAATTGAACAGGATTGAATTATGGATTACTTTCTAGGGACAGGATTCCCTAGTAAATGTGAATGTGAACATTTTTCATTAGAATTGTATAAAAAAAATTTACAAACAAAGTCAATTACGTCAAAAATGTAAAACTTCCCTAAAGTATTCTAAAACAAAGAAACATTGTAAACATTTTCTGATTTACTTTCTCGGAAATGGGTTAAGTAGCCCAAAAACTTTGCAAAACACTCCAAAAATTCACACATTAATAACTAATATTCTTGGAAGAAGTGCGACTTTTGGTCGCGCAGAAACTTTCATTGCCCCGAAAGAATTTACAAGGAAATAGTTTTGCCAATGTAAATATTTTCCAAAGTTTGGCGAAAAGGTAACCGAAAGCTCTTTGGCTGATGATGTAGGTCGGTGAACAGCAACAAAGTTGGTTGAAAGGGGAATGGAACGCACAGTGATCAGTTCTGATGCTAAACTAATAAATATTCTAGAAAAAACTTTTCAAAATCAAAGCTAATAAATAGTGTTGCAACAGAACTCTGCTTCCGCAACTGCAGAAGTCCCGATAATTTTTTCATTTCAGTTTCGGCTTCTGGTTCCGCAAACTTTATAACAGAACTCTTAACGGACGCAGGGAGAGAGCTCTTTATTAAGTATAACTTGGCGCTGCTTAATTTTGACTACTTAAGTACAAATTTAATAAAAAAATTTAAATGGGAAATTGTGTCTTTTTTTCATAGTGTTAACGCTTCCGTTTCCGCTTTCTTTTCCGTTTTCGCTTCCGTTAAGATTTACTTTTGACATCTGTTTCTGCTTCCGTTATGACCGTTCCGTTGCATCACTACTAATAAACTACCAATTTATTATTCAATTAAGATTAAAGCATAGAAAGGAAAAAAAAATAAATTTACAGCAATTTCATTACACTTCCAATAAACTGATTATTTTCAGAAAATTTTTTAAAATATTAATATACTAACAATTGTTTGATCTTTAATATTCTTTATGCATTTTTATAGCTTAAAATTGATATTATGACACTCAAATTTGTTCTGTCAAAATCGTTATTATAGCAATAGTACTTTAAAGAATTCTTTAAAGCAGTAGTGCTTTTTTCTCATTAAACTGTGACCTCCGTAAAAGAAATCCATTAAATTTATATGGTCGTCAGTTTTGAAGGGCGTGGCTTAACTGTGTTTGTTAGTGTTTTTTTAAAAAAAATAAGCCACCTATCGGAGAACTCATGAACTACGTTTACTTCTAGTTTATCATAGAGGTCATGTATTTTTACAGAAATTCAAAGAATTTTTAAGACTTTGTTAATTTACTTAAAAATGCAAAAAAATTTACATAAAACCCGGTTGATAAGCATTATTAAACACAAGGTTTGTTTTAAGCCACGAGCGAAGCGAGTGCCATAAAGAGACCCGAGTGACTTATCTTATCGACTTTGTTGTATAAATAACTATTAAGCATTTTAGTTACACAAAATTGATATTATGAAACTAAAATTTGTTCCGCCGTTTTTGATTCCACAAGTACTTCAAATAAATCAATAAAACACTAATGCGCGCTAAAATATATTTATAAGCCACAAAAGCATACAAAGTTCAAGAATGTTTAAGATTTCTATGTTAATTAATTTAAAAATTCATAAAATTTTGTCTAAAACACTATCGAAAAGCATTATTAAACACATGTGTCTTCTTTAGAACACTCGCTACGCTCGTGGCTTTAATAAATCCTTGTGTTTATGATGCTTTATGTTACCGACCTGAATTATTATCTTGAACAAATAACTACTTGTAACACTGAAATGGTATTTGCGGGAACATTTGAATTTGGGCATCAAGAGCGGACAGTTTGGAATATGAGGAAGCGAGATAGGAAGGATAGCTCTCGTTCGAACATGGTTTTGGTGGATAATAATGCATATAATTGAGAAAAAGACAATAAAGATTTATAAAAGAAAAACCGGTGCTGTTTAGAACTATCGAATTTGTTATTTCGATTTTGGATTAATTACTATAAAATTTAACATTTAATTAGTACTTACATGTAAAACATTTGTTAAATTTTAATTGTAGAATTAATTTTATCTAGCTTACAACTGAAACCGATCAGTGTGCAAAGGGAAAGACAATTTTTTAGCGTATGCATTTTACATAATTCTCGTTCAGAGACTGAACTTTTCCCTTTTCGCCCTCTTTTCTCCACATCCCAAAAACCCTGAGCATATGCGGGAATTAGGCTAAAAGCAGCGCGGATATGAAAACTGTTCAACAATCGCAAATACCCAAATGGGACTCCCTGTTGCTCATTATTGCAAAATGTAATCTGCAAGTTCATTAATGATGCAACGTAATCTAGCTAAATTTAGAAATTGCAGTCTCCAAACAGCATCGTTATCCCGAATTTACTGCCTTTTTACTGTCGCCTTCATAATTGATGACCCAACCCACACCCAAGCCCAGAGAGATAGCTCTTGTACAGTACCATCGTTATTATTATCAGATTTAAATTTATAGATCGGAATTTATCATCGCCGAACCCCAATAGTTTTACGATACATCACTACGAATTGTCCTCCAAAGTAATCACTTACAATCGCTTTTTAATGCAATTTTAAGAGCTTCCAGATAATTATTTATTTACAGAGATATGCTCAAGTCGTGCAAATTTCATCTCATTTAATTATTAAAACTAGTAAAATGCTTCCTCAATTTCGAGAAGAGATTTATTAATGTAATGAGAGGATGTTTCCAAGTGTAACCTTCGTTCACTGGCTTTAGTTAGTTCTTACGAAATCATATTGGTTATACAGTGTGAATTGAGGTTATAGC
>JXOV01000852.1:14442-36442 GCA_001014945.1 Clogmia albipunctata | reverse complement strand
CCGCCAATATGAAAAAACGAGGCCAAATTTTATACAAATCAGTTGAACGTACGTTTTATCTTTTCTTCGTTCGGCAATGATTTTTAAATGTGTTTTGTAACTGGAAATTTTATAGTCCAATTCAAAATCAATCATAGTAACCAACGTTGTTTATTCAAGGAATTGATAATTTGTACACATTTGTTTACAACAAAATGTCGTCTTAAAGGGTCAATTGATTTTCATATTGATATTTCCTTAAAATACGAATGAAACAGAATGCTGCAAATGTGTCCTCAATAAAATAATAGCTGCTTTTTTTGGTGAAACTTCTTTAAATTTAAGTTTTAACCAAATTTAAAACTATCGATTTATGTAATAGTATTGATGACGTGTACAAATATAAATATAATTCAAGTCAAAATTTGCCGTTTCTTCTTCATGACGAATTCGCTAAGAGATAGGAAAATATATTTAAAAATTACAAAATATATTAATATAATAGCAATTTTGATCAAAACTGTTTTTATTTTCAAATTATTAAATATAAATAATAATTACTTACTTATATTTTTAAATAATTTTTGAAAACAGTCTCCTCGCCAAATCGGGTTTTTTCTCCAAATTTAAATTTCAAAAATTAATTTTAAAAAAAACCAAAACTCTAAACAATATGTTTTAAGGATCATTTGAAAGTTTTTAAGTCAGTCTTTCACAATATGTTAAAAAACAAATATAAAAGTATTTGAACTATTTCTATAAGAGAAAAAATGCATGTTTTTGGTCTCGCTCAATATTCGCCCAATCGGAACCTTTTTCACTACCCCTAATGCCCAGGACCGCCTTTTGGCGGGGTGACTTCACACGTCGATATATCGCATACAAATAAACTAAATTGGTATTTTTCTTCATATTTAATAATTTTGGCTTTCGCTATATAACTGCTAATTTTTTTAAATCTACATTCCTATTGCATATATTTTTAAAATATTTTTGAAAACACTCGCCTCGTCGAAAATTACGATGTTGTCAATTTCCTCCAAAATCAAATTTCAAAAATTAATTTTAAAAAAACTATTAAGTGAAAAATTTTGATTTTACATTTATTCGTTAGTTTTTTAGTGGTTTAACGATAATATGTAAAGAAAATAGAAAAATATATTGTGTAAATATTTTTTTTAAAAATTTATATTCGACCCCGCCAAAAGGCGGTCCTGAGCATTAGAGGGTTAATAGAAACATCTAAAACGTATAATATTCAACTGCGGTTCATAGCAGAAGTCGAATGTCGAATTTTTATATAAAAATTACATAAAAAAAAGCCTTTCTGTAATTCCGTATCGAAAAGTAGCCTGTTTTTAACGCAAATTGGTTCTGTAACGGTTTACAGCACGCGTGCGATAAAATTTCAAAATTTATACGCATTTTATTCACCAATTTAATGAAATTACATATTGTTGTCAAAACCAAATTTATTGTTTAAATATTTTAATTTGAAAATTTCGTTGTGAGTTGTTGTTGCATTATTTGAAAAAAACGCTGTAAACGGTTTTATTATTAAATTTCGATTAACTAGTATTTTTTCAGAATTACACAAAATAGCTTTCGATACACATGCGAAATCGGTTATTACAGCACTCATTTACTTATTTTAACTCGCTGCACTCGTCAAAATACATAGCAAATTAGTGTTGTAATTACCTCTATTTCACTACTTGTTAATTAATTTTTAACAACTTCATCAAATATTGAATAATCAAACATTGAATTTGGTCCATAATATTTAAAGGAAAGTAATGCGAGTATTTCCACTTTGTCCGATATGGTTTCCAAGTGAAATTTTCGAAATTTAATTGGTCTAAAAGTATAGGTTTGTTACACATCCGCATCCGAAAGTCAGCCGCACAGATTTTTTGCGGGTGTGAAAATTTGTGCGGATGTTCGCTCTTTGCAAATGCGAATATAATAAATAATAATAATATCCGCAACATCCATGCTTTTAAGTGTCTTGAACAGAAGATAACTATTCATTGAAATTCTAAATAAAAACTTCTTAGATTCTTCATTGATTTTTGTGCACTTTCAAAAAACTAAGCCAAACAACTATTTTTGGATTATATCACTGATTCTTTTAAAAGATAATTCATATTCATCCTTCAACTGCAAAGTGTAGAGATTAAGACTTTTTCAGTTACTATTATCATCACTAGGGTTATAAATCAATCGATCAAAAGGGGTGTTTTACGGGAGAGTGCATCGGTGGGTCGGTGACCCGTCCAGGTGTGTGCGAAAAAACGCCCATCTGATACATTGACCGCAGCCTTAAATCACTGATAAGGGCATTGTTTCTCGGCTCGAGATAATTGCTATGCGGTCTCCGCTTGGACGGGCCCCACTTGGGAGAGACCTTTGAACATCCACTTTCACACACAAACACTAGAGTCCAGAACTAATGACTCGTAGTTCCAATAATTGTTATCGGAGGCGGAGGAATTGTCGATAATAATTGATAAGTGCGACGGGGTAATTAAGAAGGTTGGGGGAGAGTGGAAAGGTAGACAAATCCACAATGTCGTGGAGATAATCTGCTCTGTTTAATGAGCCAAACGACCTTCTTATCATCAAATATTTCCCAGATATTAGAGATAAAAAAGCGACAGAGCAAATATACTTGTAAAGTATTAAAGATTGTAAATATGAAAAAATATCAACTTGGTTTTTAATAATGAATTTGGTGTATTTTTATTATTTTTGCACATTAAATAACTTATAAATTACCCTTTTATGTACTCTATATTATTTATTAAACAACTACATTTTTCTTTATTAATAAAGTATTACATTTGTGGTAAATTATCGTAAAAATATCCTTGTTTTAGTTAGTTCTAATGCTTACTGTAATAAACTTTATTATAAAAATAACCAAATTTTTCGGAAAAACACTGATCTTTATTTCTAACAAATGATTTTGAGTAAGACGACGACTACAAAAGCAAAAGAGATATTTCAATAAATGGAACTCGTCTCGTACATTATCTAATTTTTTTTTAAAAAAAAGTAAGTTTTCATCTAGTAATCATTGGAAATGACAATCATATATATTAATCAAAATTTAATCAAGCATCCCTTTGACAATTATGTCATTTTCACTTTTACTTTGAAAATAAGTGATTCTTCTTCCCAAAAGAGTGTTGAAATTAAATTATTACTGCATTCAGTGGTGCAAAGTGACGTATTTCGTGCTTACTTTGATGATTGAAATGTTAATATTACACCTTCGAATAATGTGAAAATTATTACAAAATAACTTAGAGATCGGATGAAAATCGGATAGCCGTCTTTCGAGAGAAGAAATGTACCCCGCTTATTAGGAGTTGTGTGTAAAGTTGGGGTCTGGAGACGACGATACAACTTTGAACCAACTGTACAGCAATACACATTTCGTCGCCTTTATAAAGTCGGGAAGGCTGGAATAGGCCAGGATGCCCCAGAAATCCATAGTGAAAAGGGTTTTAATAGCAGCACCTAAAGGGACCAGAAAAAAGGGCGCCTGCGGATAAGATGAAGTAACAACGCGGACCAGGACGTGACTGAGCTGGACGTCCATGATTGGAAGATCGCTGCTGTAATCCGGGACTATTGTAGGCAAATTGTCGAGGAGGCCAGTTCTGGATTATAGAGCCATGATGGATTCAAAAAGTGTTACATATCGACCTGGTTGTATAAATAACTATTGTATTAAATATCCACAGAGATAAATAATTCCCTATCTCCCAAGAGATCTAAAGTTTTCTAGAATGATTTAAACAAAAGTAAGCCGTCATCTGAACGAAGAAAACAAGGGACTTTTAAATTGTTACACGGCACAAATACTATTACACAAATCGATAGTTTTAAATTTAATTTTTGTTAAACTCAAATTAAAGATGGTTCACTAGAAAAACTGATAAATTTTTTGAATACACATCTTCAGCATTCTGTTATAAACGAATTTTAAGAACAAAGTATACAAATTGTCAATTCTGAGAATGAAGTTATTTGGTTACTAAGAACGATTTTAAATTAGTCTATGAATTTTCCAGTCACAATAACATTTTAAAAGAATGGACGAAAAGAAGAGAAGATGATATGGGGTTTCGACTTTTATTATACGGGGCCCTACCAATTTCCATGAAATTTACAAAAAGAAACAATCTTGTTTCTTCTTTATGACGAGCTCTTAGTATTATAAAATAAATTACATAAATTAGCACGTTTAATCATCAATGACTAGAATTAAATTTCAAAAATTTAGCATTTAAGTTAACTTAAAAAAATTCAAACAACAAATATTGAAATTAAATTTAATATCATTTAAATGAAGTATGAATGTATCAACATAAAATGATTTAAGTTTAATTAATGTTTCACTTATAAAGAATTTTTCATTTAACGCCTTGTAAGATCCAAGATAATAACTAAACACTGATTTAATGGCAACAAAAAAAGGCAGAGTTTCCAGACCGAAACGACTTTAGTTGTCTGACAAATCAAGTTTTGTCATCACAGGGATCAAAGTTCGACGGGTTTTCTGACTAAATTTTTGTAAACAATTTTTTGCAATAAAATATGTTTTCATTTCAACGTAGTTTCTAAGGAATTCTTAGAAGCACTGTTTTCGGACTTTAATAACTCTTTCATCACCAATGGGGGTCAGTCTAGAGACGACTCAGTTTCGCCAATTTAATACAAAATACGAGTAGTATTCAAATTGAACCAGTTGACGAATCCCAATTGTCTTTTTTTGATGAATGATCCACAACTACACGACAAAAAATTCTCTTATCAATTTCGGTCTCGCTTCAGTAGTGTGCGTAAAATGATAAGGCAATCCAATCAAGTGACTAAATAATTACGAATTCTGGAAATAGCCAACAACAAACTGAAACTTCGATGTGTCTCCGAGCTGGACTTTATCAGCCAACAACGATGCACAGCAGACATGACCAGTGAATGACTACTCTCTGTTTTGTTATACAATTTTTATTATGCAATGAAATTAGCACGGTGATTAGATACTTCCATTAATCTGCCTTTCATCGTGGGATGACTTGTGATTAGTTTATTTATTAGGACAACTCAGAATATTTTCGTAAATAACATTGATTTTTATATATATTTCCATAACAAATTCCTATAAAAAAAAATGTAAATAAGAAGAGATTGGTATAATCTCAATCCAGTTTAAAAAGAAATTTATAAGTAAGCTACAATTATTGAAAAAAATATTTAAATTTCAAATATCAAAGTGCAAGTTTTTAATCAGCTTTTGCAATATGAAATTAAGTGCTGTAATAATTTTCTACTCATTTTAAAAACAGATAGAGATAACTAATTGTGATGAGATTTTAATGACATTTTAGAAGAATATAAAGTTAATAATATCTACTT
Source organism: Clogmia albipunctata (assembly GCA_001014945.1). Lineage (NCBI taxonomy): Eukaryota > Metazoa > Arthropoda > Insecta > Diptera > Psychodidae > Clogmia > Clogmia albipunctata. The sequence continues at coordinate 31,033 of JXOV01000852.1, read as the reverse complement.
ATGTTAGAATTATCAGAAAATCCCTTAAAATACATAAGATTTTGTATCAGACATATGTACGTCAATGGAATCACTTTTAATTTTAGTTTTTAATTAATATCTTATCACATAGTTGTTATCCAAGCTTTTTCAAAATAGTTTAAACTTTAAAAGCAAGATTCATATAATTTATTATGTGTTTGTGGAAATGACAAAATTAACTTAGCCTTTTGGCAAATAAATGAGTTCGGCAATATGTATAATTAGTGCACTGTAATTGGATCACTAATAATTTATATTATACATTTCTGTTGTTTAAATTAATATCATGACATTCAAATTTGCTCTGTCTATGTCGTTATTATATCGCACGTGCTTTAAAGAATTCTTTTAAGCGATATTACTTTTTTTTTATTAAAATGTGACCTCCGTAAACGAAATTCATCAATTTATATGAAAAATTGCTTTGATACTGGAGGTTTTACTGTAAAATATTAACAAATTTTGTCGAACATTGATAAATATTGACGAAAATTGGCGAACATTATACATATATATACATACTCTCAGATTACAGTTATGGATTTTTATATTTAAAAATTCTGTTTCGGATCAACATTTTATTATGAAATAGAAACATAAACATAATTGAAAACTATTATCCAAATATTAGAATTTGTGCCAAAGAAATCAAAAAAGATTACCAAAAAAGTTTCTCTCAATTTAATGATCGGTACAATGTAATTGAAGTTTAACCAAATTACGAAACTGGTTTATTTGAATTTATTTTTAATTAAGGAATGTTCTATCATTTTCCCGCATTACGCATTGAGCAACAAAGCAAGGTGTATAGTGTGTGGAACAGAGCAACTTATATTTCTATAAATAATTAAAGAGTTTTTAAGATTTTGTGTTTATTTATTTAAAAATGCATAAAATTTTGTATAAAACACGGTCGATAAGCATTATGCCTTATCTTATCGACCATGTGGTATAAATAACTATAAAATTATTGACAAAAGGCATAGAGCATTATTGTTAATTCCCCATGTTCCTTAAAGAAAAAAGGACAGGCGTAGTTAGTGGTTTTCAAAAATCAATAATAATAATCATAATTTTGGGAAACTTTCAAGTAAATGAAGCCATGATTTAGGAGCAATTTGATAAGATAGAATTTTAGTCATGGAATTAGGTTCAAAAGTGCATTTTAATTTTAAAAAATACCGCCCTAAAAATTGTGTGGTCCAGGGGTCCGGCCACCTCCTCCGCAAACGACAATATTTATGGCTTTATGAAAGGTCCAGAAAAGGATATGGATGGATTCGTTATATCAAATTAGCAGACTCGTAGACGTGCAAATCCCAGAGTGATTTCTATGCCCAATGCACCAATAAATTGTATCCAAAATTACACAATCCTAATAATTTATCAGTTATTCCACATATTAACTTCTTTTAAGAAATTCATGATTTTAAATAAGATACACTTTTTGCACTATGCTATCTATGATTTAACAGTCGGTGTCGTTAAATAAAAATCATAAATCAATCACTATTATTCATATTTATTTTTAATAAAATATCCGTCAATATTTTGGATATATATATGTATACTATAATACTCGTATTTAAAGGATATTAAAATTTATTTAAATTGTACAGAAATAAAACGAATGAACATATTTCACCACAAATTTCAAATAAAAATAAATTCAAATATATTTGAATATACAACAAAAAATTGTGTTATCAGACACTCATTACCCAGATTATAGTATTAGTGATAGATAATGCAAAAATAACATTGTTTTCAAAATATTGTATTTTATTTAATAAATGAATTGAATAAATATAATATATTCTTTAATTATTAAATTCTTAATCGACTCCAATATCAGCCATAGTGCATCACTTTCTCGCTCACCGACAGTCAGTCATGTATTTTGCTTGAGTATTTTCCATAATTCTTTTTATTAGGTTGACTAAAGTTCAAAAATATAATTATAAGCATGCAATGAGCGCAAAAAAGCCACAGAGCCAAGAATTGTCGGACTCGGCGTCGGGGTTTTTCACTGGAGTTGTGTTGGTTTGGATGGCGTGACCGAACTGATAAGATAGAGGGCCTCTCCACGCTCCAGAGAGACACAGACTAGGGGGGCAGTGGACGGGGAAAAGGGGGCGGGGAAGACTTACTAATAGAAAACAACAAACAGAAGCTCTGAAAAATGTTAGAATTTCACGATTAGAAGTGAACTTTCTTCAAAATAGCCATTAAATTGAGATTGGGAGAGAAAAAATAGACCCCCTTGGAGACAGAGACAAAGACCTTTACCCTTGGAGAAACGGAAACATGCCCAAAAACAGCGGAGAAATTCGTCATAACAAAAATGGCAACTCCTTCGCAAAATAAACACACCATTTGATCAATCATTAAAAAAAATATTCCAATTCCCACTTTAAAATCCGGGTCTTATCTTGGTGATTGATTCCACAGTCTGCGAAAACCGATCCGAAAATAGCATTTAATCAATATAAGAAAATAAAAACCCATGAGACTTGTTCAGTTTCTTAATTATTCCATTTATTCTATCAATTTTAACATATTTCTTTTTATAATTATCTAACTTTTGAGGTCTTCTCGACCTCAATATTCCATGCTCTCTCACTTTCAGACCATATTAGACTCCTTCCGCTCCTAAACTCTCCTTCCAGACCAATTGCTTGATTTTATATAATTTAATGAATAATATATATAGTATTTTTGGCTTCCTTAAACAACAATTATAATATAATAATAATAAAAAAAAACACTCGCGCCTTTTAACAACTTATTATATACAATGCTTTTCAGAATATAGATATATCGATAAAAAATTAACGAAAAGTGTAAATTTATATCAAATAAAATATAATAATATATAACGATTTATATAATTAGATATTTCTTATGTACCTATGTATAAAGAATGCACTGTGATGTAGATTAATTGTGACTGGTCCATTTTAAATTATTGCCTTTTTTGTTCAGTAGTTTGGATTTGTCGTTGGGTCTGTGTGTGTTTTGGTTCATTTTTCCGCTCTCTCAATGCAAAAAATAGGGTTCCCATTCACGCCAATCAGTCCAGATCTCATTACTCTCGTGGTTGTTCACAAACTTTATTTGGACGCCACCACCACCACATCCTTGGACGTGGATGGTTCGTTGCCTTTGATCGCGGTCATCTTCTCATTGATAAAGTTCAAGTATTGTGTCAGTCGCAAAACGGCGATCAGGGAGACCACGTAAGCTTGCACGTCATCCTTCTTCAGCTGCTTCACCTGCTTCGACACTCTGGTATAGACTCTACGGGCTATTTTGTTGGACAATCGGCCTACGGTTTGTACGGTGTGCAACACGGGATCGCGAATAGAGGAAACTGGTTCTGAATCAAGAAAAAGTAGAGAAAATGACGGTTTTATTAGTTTCTAATGAAAAAAATTTTAAATTATTTAAATTTAATATAATTTAAGAAAATATTAAAAAAAAATCTCAAATTTTAATAGTAGAATTTGTTAAAAAAAAGTAATTATTTTGACAAAATCTAGGTAAATACTATATTATCTCAAAATTTTGTAATTTTTATTAGAAAATGACGAAGAATAATTAATTATTATTCACTTGCTTTAGTTATAAAATTTAGTTTACTGTATGAAATCTTCAATTAGTTCTAAACAGCAAGATTAAATTTAAAGCTGTTATCTAAACTAATTAATAATAAATGGTTAAAATTGGTTCTAAAAATGGAATTAAAGTCAATTAAAGATGTTTCCTATCCTAATTTAATTAATTATAATATTCATTCAATGCCATTTACGTAAAAGTGGTTATAATTATTCTCTTAATAGATTTTACATTAAATCAATTATGGAGTTTGTGCCAAAAACTAAAACGAGAAGACAAACGTGACAATTGAAACCGGACAAAACCGCTAATTTTTTTCTAGACTGTAAAATTTGATTAAATATTAAAATTACAAATGTCATTCTAATTTAATATATTTTGGACCCAATTTATTTAAACTCATTGAATTTGAGATATTTTAAAAGAAAAAAATTACCAAAAATTATAATTTAGGGACCATAAGAGAAAAAAACAATATAAAAAAGAATAATAGAAGAAGAAGCGCATAGTCACCCTAATCATGATTAGCCTTGTCAAATTGTGCTAAATCGTGTTTATGTTTGGACTTATCAATTTTGGTTTATTTTAATTAATTAAGTGGACAAACAAATATATTCAAAATATTGATTAATGTGTTATTAAACAATAATGTTCCAAATTTCCTAAAGATAATTCAAATGATTTGTTGAAAGGTCCTCAATTGTGTTATCATCATTGCTCTGGAGTAATGAAATTTTACCAAAGCTGAATTATTTAAATCACGAATTAACAAATAAAACTTGTCCAGATCATTCTAAAAAATACGTTTGTTTACCATTTCTAATAAACCATTTAATAAAAAGTAATATTGATAAGGAAAATGTATTTTTTAGAAGATGATTCAATTGAAATGTTATAAGCCTCTGATTTGAATTAAATATTATGCCTAGAAATTCATTACTTTGATGAGAAGCTCCAAGAAAGTGCCTTTTAATAAAACAAAAAATATATTAAAATTTCCCATCATTAAAATATCATCAATATATGATATAACTTTCATAGGATCTCTCGGAAAAATACTACAATATCAATACTACTTCTTAGTCTGGTTGTGAAAAATATTGTTTTAAAAAACCTGAACCTACCTTCATCTTCTTCTTCTTTGTCGCAGTCTGATTTTGGGAAGTAGTAGTCGAGTAGTCTTTCGGCAAGGACTGCTGTTTGATCTACGCCGCTGACGGCCATGGTTCCGTATTGTGTGGCGAGGACTTCATTTGCTTTGGTCCAGGACAGTTCTTTGAGGCTGGCCGCCTTCTGTTGTCCGGCGATGCGGAAGGAGCAGACTTTGTTGATGTGTGGCTGAACGCGTCCAATGACTTTGGATTTGGCCTGGTTGTAGATCTCCTGGGGCTGTTCCTTGATGATCGGTGCCTTCACTTCCAGTTTGTCGATTCCCTTGACTAGAGTCTGATCCGCCAATTGAATTGGTTTGTCCAGCTTCTGGACCAAAGGAGCTGTGATATTCACCGCTCCTCGAACCACATTCTCGGCAGTGTTAAAGGCCCAGCAAAACATGGCATTGGAGCCTGCAATTTAATCATCACCTCGGTTAGAAAATCACTTTTTTATGTTTGATTTGCTGATTGCAAAATATAATCTATGCAAATTCGCCAAGGCCGAAATGTGTAATTAGAATGAATGTAATTACTATTACAATTACTTTGTAGTAACTGTTACATCACTTCAATAGGCTTGTAAATACAAAACAATAAAAAAAATAATTAAATTTTTCAATTAAAAAGCAGAATTAAACCAAAAGTCAGTAAAATTTGGATAATAATTATAATATAAACATAAATATTATAAACTTAAATAGCTTTTTAAATAAAAATAAACGTTAAAATTATACAAACAAACAATTTAGCTTCATATGTAATAAAAAAACTAAGTTAAGGCCTAGTTCCGAATCTACTTGCCTATTTTTATTTGAATTTATTTGCAATTAAAACTATTCTAAATATTTATCATGATGCAATATTATGAAGTACTATGAATATTTGTTTTAAATAGAATTTCATAACAAATAATTAAATGTAATGGGCATTAATTCTCGTAAAATTTGAACAGAATTATCAATGATATATGAGATAAAAATTGACACAATAGAATAATGTGTTTAAATTTCAAATCTGATTACCTATAAATATAATAGGAATTCGCCGTCCCGACTTTTCGTCTTTCATCTTCATACAAAAACACAGGACTGAAGACGGGACGGCGAACCCCAATTATTAAATTAAATTAAATGAACTTTCATATAAAAATAATCTAATTGTAATAGTTTAATTGATTGTTTAGTCTTCATATGTTATAAAAATTAATTGTTCTTAAGCCTCGACCGGAGTTGATTGTTTCGTCGTTGGAAAAGAACATTGTATATAAAAAATTTATATAAATAGTGCATCTTTGTTAAAACTGTGGTTATTTTTAAAACGTAAATAATCAGATGATAAACGTGTAATAAAACATCCCTACCAACGTCATTTTGAATTGTTTTCCAAAGAAAAATATAAAATTTATCACATCGGTACAATGGACTTGAATCATACGATAAGAGAAGGTTTTGTGTGAGAAAGAGAGGAAAAATTTGTCGTGTTTTCGCGTGTTTTTTGTTTTTTTTCCTGTGTAATTCTTGATCAGCGACTTTCTGTGAGCTTATCGAGACACTGTCGCCACCCGTCTCCCGCAAAATGCCAATTTCGAGAAATAATTCGCTGATTAGAACACGTTTTCTGAACCGAAGAAACTGGAACCTGGTGCTTACTGCACAAATCTAGAATTTTGTTTTATTTTTCATTGCTGCCTGTGACTACGATCCAAACACATGATTATAATAGTTTGGAGAGAAAAAGAGAGACGATGTCGAGAATTTTCTGTTTTTTTTCGTGATTAAACTTGTGTTGAGGTGATTTAAACAAATTCCCCGCAGCCGCCGCCACACTCTCTGACGAATAGTTTCCAGTTTTTGCCGACATTTTTCTACTTAAATTGGTCAAAGTCCAATCCAGCTGAGCACCGCGCACAATAATTCAATTTGAATGCCGATTTAATGGGGGACTCTGGGACTCTTTTCCCCCCCGAATAACAACTACAATCACAAAAGTGGTCATTTTACACACTCCAATAATGTACTTTATTATTATCAAATGAACGACACGACGTTGATGCGGGGCAATAATAATCATCAAGCCGAGCAAAATTGCAATTCTCCAGAGTCCAAACTGTTCGTTGATTATACATTACATTTCAAGTTGATTGGCTAAATATCACACGATTCAAGTCAAAAGTGTATTTGTGTGTGTGTACAAAAGTATGAGGGCACTTTTTGGCGAAATTAATATAATACGACGCAAAATAATGATCGCAGTGGCGCGCGTTGTTGGAATAAAAAACAAAAATCCAAATTGCAGCGCGATCACAATTATTCTATTGGACTTATCACACAACAACTCTCACCTTTGACCTTGCCGTAGACGTCCTGGCTCTGGTTCCATGTGGCCTCGACAACGGGAAGCTTCATCAGACGTTCAATGGACTCGAGATGGGGCAACAGGGTGCCGTCTTCAGCGGAAATTCCTTCGGCACCGCCTGCTGCGACTGCACCGTTACCCACTACCACTCCATTTCCATTGCTAACCACTTTTTCCTCGGTGGGACACTTGCCATTTGCACTAACTTCAGGCTTCGACGAGCCATTCATCGCCTTCTTCTCCTCGCCGTTGTGATTATTATTTGGCTGATCCATTTTTAATATGTGTCTTTTGTTTTTATTTTGTTCTTGGTTTACTTTGTTATTTAGAAACTGGTTAGTTTGGTATTCCAAAATAGGCTCTTTAGAACGGTTTTTAATTCAATTTCTGCACTTGCACACAAGATAGAATTTTCCAACTTTGCACTTCAAGCTCTCACGAATAAATAACTCAAATTACATTATATACAATGATTTATATGAGCCACACTGTCTCTCTTCTCTCCTCTCTCTGAAATTCACAAACACTCCAAAATACTTATCAGTATTTTTTACAATATGTAATTTATTCAGTCCAACTCGAAAAGATAACAAACACACATTAGAATTGCAGAGATTTGACTCTCACTCATAGTCGAGATCTCTCTCGCATTTGTTTTTTTTGTTTTTTCCTCTCTCGCTAAGTATATCAGGCTTTTGTTAATTCTCCGAAACATTTCAAAGTGGAATCACCACAAAGTGCAAAGTCCAAGCGCCCGGTGACGTCACGGCTCTTCGAATGTTCTGAGAGTCACATATTCGAGCTGTTTTTTCTCCTCTACATTTTATTTCCATGCGCCAAATCCATGATTTCGTCGACTGCGCGATCAAACTTCAAGTGCAAATTTCGCAATTATTCGCCTGTTGTTACTCATTACAGAATCTAATTGCGGATTTTAATCGCCAGACTAATTTAGGCTGGATTGATAGGATTGAAGAGTAGACAGTTTTTTTTGTTTAGACTTCTCACTATCGAAACAATACTAATTTAAATAATAATGATCGGCTTTAGGGTTATCATGTTTTAAAAATAGAACCTGTTATTATTCAGTGTTGCCGGTCTATTACAGTTATTACCACCCGGTAAAAACATATTATTAGAATAATTTGTGCAAAATAACCGGTTATTTGAAAACTCTGACTAATTGATGATTAACTTTATAAATTTATTCATCCGAATGACACACGTGTTTGTATATTGCAATATGTTGAAATATAATCAGGCGATTTTATTCTAAATTGAATTATTAAACATTTAATTAATAATACTGCCAAATATTATGATTAATAAATGCAGTTTTATATACAATACAACACAAAAATTATTAGACCAAAGCAAAACAACTTTGGTTTTTGGTAAAATAACTGTAAACGTAAATATAGTAGAATTCGATTATATTGGCATCGATTGAAAGAGAAATACGTCAAATTAAGCGGATGTCATACAAAGCATAATGAAGAAAATAAATCAAATAAAACTGTTTTTTGTTTGAATATAAATAAGTTGTTTTTTTTATTTTCATATAATATGTAGAGATAACATAATGAGAAATAAATCAAAATTAGTATATTTCGATGCAAGTGGTAAAATAGTGGTTATTACAGCACAAATTTATCATGTATTTCGGTAAGTCGTTAAATGAGTGCTGTAATAACCGATTTCACATGTGTGTCAAACGCTATTTTGTGTAATTCTGAAAAAATACCAATTAATCGATAAATCAAAATAAAAACCACTCGGCTTTTTTCAAATTGTGGACACAATGTGTACAATTTCGACAGTGTGTTTATTAGAGTGAGATGAGAATACTCACAACGAAATGGTTATGATAATAATATGTAATTTCATTAAAATGGTGACAATTTGCGTGTAAATTTTGAATTATTTCAGCACTCCGTGCAGAAAAGTAAACCGTTACAGAACCAATTTGCGTGAAGCAAAGTCTACTTTATGATAAGGAATTGCGCAAAAAAAATTACTTAATAACATAATTTCCTCCATAACAAGATTTTTTTTTTATTATTTTTCACAAATCCCTAACAAAAACACTTTAACTATCGATTACTGTCTGTGAGACTCATAAAATGAATCAAGAAAAGAATAAGAGCAAAATTTCTCCCTTCTGCTTGTCAGTCACTATAATTGCACACAATTTCTTATGGATGGTGAACAATTCCATTGAAATCTCTTATACTAAATGGATGGCCTATATGAACGTGTTATTATGTTGTAATTAATTTGTTTTAACACAGTTTTTTAAATGTTAAACTATATTTTATGCATTTTTTTGCATAAAATTAATATTATGACAATAAAATTTATTCTGTCAAAGTACTTTTTTATAGCACATGTGCTTCTTAGAATTCATTAAAGCACTAAATGATTTTCTTTGTGAAAACAATTATTTAAACTGAAGCACAAGGTGATATTTTCTATGTCCAAGTAAGAGAAAACCAGAAATAAATTTTCCCTTTCAATTCCTGTAAGGAACATGGGGAGTCTTAACCTCAACCACCGGGCTTAGACTTTTCATGACTATTTGGTTTCGGTGTATTATTAGTCAATTAATAACGCCTAGACCAGTTGAAAAAGGACCCAGTTAATTGTACTTGCCCAGTGATCGAACCCATGGCCTCTGAAGAAGCAACCGGATGCGTTACCACATCGGCTATGAGACCGGGGAGAAAACAAGACTTAGTTTTGTCAATCTTCCCGTTTTAAATTTGATTTTCAGAAACCAATTTTTTAGATTTAAGAGTTAATACCTTTAAAACTGCTTAAAATCTTGTAGAAAACACGGTCGATAAGCGAAGTATTAAACACACTGGCCTTCTCTAAAATACTCGTTAATCTTGGGACTTAAAAAACCCTAGTGTTTAATAATGCCTTATCTTAGCGACCTAGTTTTATAAATAACTATTTTCAATCAATATATTAATCACTCCATTTTTTATAATGTGAAATGTTGTTAGTCTATTTATAAATTCAAAGTTTATTTGTTATGGACACATTAGCAAAGCGTTCACATAGTTATTACATAATTATAATCTATACTAATTTAATAGTATATTTATATTAAATATAAATTAGCGATTAAGTTATATATTAAATTTGTAAATAAATAAAATAAAATATTTTTAATAATGTCTATATCGCATTAAATAGTCTTAACTCGTTCTGAATAGCTTAAGATAATTAATAATTACTCGCAGTTTAATAAAATATTAAAATTGATTTTAAAAAAACCCACAAAATACAATTAATTTGGTTTAAATTTGTTGCCTTAGTAACAATATTATTATGATAAAGATTTAGTTCCTAATATCTGAGAACTTAAACATAAAATAATATCTTTATTTCATAAAATATTTATTGAAAATTGTAGTTTTCAATGGAAAATCCCACAATTACGTGGTAATTTTACTTCCGTTTCATTTTGTTCAAAGTTCAAAATTTTTATCTATCTTTTAAAGTATTATCGTTTCAAATCAGAATTGGAAATAAAAAACCTCATAGGATTACAGTATAAGTCATTTCGCCAAGATTATACGCCCCCTTCCTCAAATATCTCGCCAGGAAATTATCTGTTTGAATTAAAATTGAATCTTTGTTATGGGTCAAATTTCAAGTGACTAGAAACGACAAAAAATAATACGAAGTTGAATGCAATTATCAATGAGGTAAGACGTAATAGCTGAAGAATATTGATTATTTTATAACCACAAAAAGTGCACATTTTTTCCTATTGAAATAAACAAGAAATCCTTTCTTCAAAAACATGATAAAAGTAATCGTTAATTGATGTTATGTCACACATCATAGGAGGCTATTTTTAAACTGACAGCGCGCCATTCTGGAGAGTTTCTTGGAAAAAAAGCATCGGGTATTTTTATGGGCTTCTTTGACCTGAATTTAGTCGTTCTTTAGACATGTCTATTATTGATAAGGCCTTATTATTATGTTTAGATGAAAATTCGTTGGCGGATTGCAACTCGACAACAATACCGATGAAAAAACAAAAAAAAATGATTAATAATATTAACGTTATAAAAGTCAAAACAAGTAGTGGAGGAATCTTGAAACGGGACTTTGGACGAGCAATGTCGCTAAGGTCAAGTATCAGTCATGAAATGGAATTATTTTTATATTATTTCTCATTTCTTTATTCCAGACTCGAGCGATTCGATTTGCCGGAAACCCAAAAACCGAAACCAATTCACCCTAATCTGGAACTGGTTCGATCGACTCCACAAGCGGTTATCGATCCATCCAGGGCCCAATAAAACAATCACCAAGATTATTTTGGCCAGGTCTTTTACTATACATTTTATGCATCGGGTGTGGGAAATACCGGTTTTTATTACCATTTCAAGGCCTTCTTCAATTCGTCCGCAAACGCATTACCGGAGCAATGCAACAAATAAATTACAGTAGAGTTCAATGCAATGGTTTCAGACTTTTAAAATATTTAGTGCTTAATTTAAGTATTTTGATATTATAAATTTTCCAAATGTTTACGAACTCTTCAGTTTCTGAAAAATATAAAAAAAGAAATAAAATCTCACTCCCAGCTACAATCTAAGAAAAATATTTAAATTATTATTTCAAAGACAATAATATTTGTTATTTATTACTTGAAAATATTGACGAAACTGAAATAAATATTGATTTGGAACCCAAATTTTTCCTTACCTTTCCGTTTGTATTAACCATTTTAGGTAGATTTGGCAATGATAATAATAATGGAAATAATTATTGCCCAATCTGGTACTTATTATGTGAATTCTAAAAACAATTTTTGCACTTTCGTAGCGAAACATAAGCTTTTCGGAACCCATTTGAGTTTTGTAATAATTCTTTTTCACACTGAGTGAAAATTTTGAATTTATTTCACTAGGGCGAAAAAAATCTCATAAATCTTCAAATAATTTTGTTTCAAAATCAAAATTTCGGCGCCATTTTAAGACAAAAAACTGATAAATTTTAATTCCAGTCCCTCAAAACGATCAAATAATCGTTCAAATAGAGACCGTAACGGCCAAGTTTTTTTTAAGTTAATTTCATGTGAATTTTTTAGGAAAGTACAAAAAATGTATGTCCTACTCGGGTGCAAAATCCGTTTTTTAACTCGGAAACGATGAAAAACTCGCCTAACGGCTCGTATTTCACATTCGTTTCTTTGTTTAAAACGGCTCATTTTACACCTGTGTAGTACAAATAATTATTATGCATTATAGTTACATAAAATCGATATTATGTTACTAATATTTGTTCTGTCAAAATCGTTTTATAGCGCAAATGCTGTAAAAAATTCTTTAAGTATTTGTGTTTTTTTATTATTTTTTATTCTTTATTATTAAAGTTACCTACGTGAAAGCAATCCATCAAATTTATATAAAAGTCAGTTCCCTTGTATATGGTTTGACTGTACCAGCACCATAACAGATGATATGTCCTATGTGCAAATAAGAAATATTTGTTTTATTATAAAATGTATAATAGTTATTTATACAACAAGGTCGATATGATAGGGCAATCGATCGTGTTTTATACAAAATTTTATGCATTTTTAAAATAAATTTACACAAAAATAAAATTGTTTTATTAAGAAGCTTGTTAAGCGGCTCTAAATTAAAAATTTAAAAAATTTTGCATCTCTCTCTTACTCATAGCCGTAAGGCTTAGTTCAAAAATTTCCAATAGGTGGTTTTTCAAATAAAAATAATACTGGTTAATACTGACAAATTACAAGTAAGTCACGCCCTTCAAAACTGACGACTTTATAAATTTGATTGATTTCTTTCACGGAGGTCACACATTAATAATAAGGAAAAAGCACACCTGCTTTAAAGAATTCTTTAACGCACTTTTGCTATAATAACGACTTTGACAGAACATTTTTAAGATACAAAAATCCATAAAATATTGTAAAAAACACGGCATTATTAAACAGACAGGCTTTCTTCAAACAACCCGCTACACTCGGGACTTTAAAAACCCCCTGTGTTACAATGTCTTATTTTATCAACCTATTTTTTATAAATAACTATTATCTAAAAATTTAATTGTACTAAATGTGTATATTTGAACCCAAAATCAAATAAATAAAAATTGATTGCTTGAAGACACTTGTCTTACAAATACATATTTTATAATCTCGAAAAATTAATTTTTTCCATCGGATTTAATTTCGGAATGTATAACAATTTAAACTACACCTTTTTTAATTGCAATTGTGATTTTGTTCTATTCCAATTTTGATTTTAAAGGTAAAGAACCGTTCTGTCCCACCTGTAAATTGCAATGGAACAAAATCCCAATTGCAATGAAAAAAAAGTGGTGTAAATTTTTGACGCTTTGTAAAAAGGAAATATGTAATCTACAAAAGCATTTGGCAAAATGTTGAAATAAGAGATTCAATTTTTGTAAGAAGTGGAACTGAGTGTTTCATGAGACCAAATTTAATCAGATTATTTGTAAAAACATTTCAATGTACTTTGAAGAAAAACGCAAAAAAGACATTTGCCATGCTTAATTGTTAAATCACTTTTATAACTCGTAAACTTTTGAAAATACACTTCTGCACGATTTTTCATCAATTTTCTTTCGAGAAAACAGCTTACTGTTAAAACATAAAAATTAAATTTTTTATAAGAATGTCATATAGGGACAAAATGGAATAGGGGGTGTTATTAGATTTTGGCTGTTTCTAACTCGCATCTGACTGAGCTATCTTGTAACCCAAATGGCTTCGACTATCTTGTCAAAATTTGAACGCATTTAGTTCATGCGTCTTAGTGCCAAGGCCCTCAGAAGTTTTTCAAGCGAAATAAGTTTTTATTTACATTCAGGNGTGTTTCTGGATTTTGGCTATTTTTAGCTCGCATCTGACTGAGCTATCTTGTAACCCAAATGGCTTCGACTATCTTGTCAAAATTTGAACGCATTTAGTTCATGCGTCTTAGTGCCAAGGCCCTCAGAAGTTTTTCAAGCGAAATAAGTTTTTATTTACATTCAGGTCAATTGAACATACTGGAAGAGTTTCGCTAATTTACATATTATCCTGGTGCTTATTTTATTCCTTAAGGATTCATCTTAATCTTAAAATAAGATGTCTAGAAATAGAATCCTGGCATACCTCTCATTTTGTCAATTAGTGGTATTTATCTAATTAAACCGGACATATTTTGTCCATAGATAGGCAAAATGCCCAGAAATTATAAGAACTCAACTCATCGTCAGTCCTGGAGGCAAGAAAATACCGAAGTCGAAATTTTCCTAATACTTCTCATTATAATGAAGAGAAATGTTCACGTTTATACTCTAAAGACCTTTTTTCGAGATCTTAACCCGATCTTGGACATACATTCCTAGACGAACACAGGGTTTTGTTAGCGAAATTATGTCAATAATTACATCGAATTTAGAAGTATGCCATTTTGTCCATACTTTCGTATTCTTCTTCCGATACGTTTTCCCGTATCTATTTGTGGTCGGTTTTCCTAGTACGCAGCATCCATATTTTCCTATCTTGTGTAGTGTTTTCGTCTAGAGTTTCCGCTTTCATGTCTCTCCGGACCCTCGCCATCCATGTTGTTTTCGGTCTACCTGGTCTCCTCGGCAGCTCGTCGATTTCAAGGGTTTTATAATACATAAATTAAGTATAAACCCCCATAATACTTAAAACTTCCATAAAAATAGAATACAATAAAAAAAAAGTTTTCAAACATAATGTTATATACTTTTTTTAAATTAAGAACACATAAATATTGATAAATTTTCTTATTAAACATATTTTACTAAACGAAAACAATTCACTTGTAAATTTTTCTGAACCCCACTGTAGAAATAGTTGAAAATACTTCCCATATGCAGAGTGTGTTTTCCTCTTTAAAATTTCCAGTCTTCATCTCCATCCGCAAACAATGATCAATACCGAACGAACAAATCCAAACCAGGTGTTGTGGAGAGGTGGAATTGGAAAATGGAAGCGCGCTGTGGCTGCGATCTTCAGCGAGAGGTAAGCTTACCTCAGTCTCGAACTTGGAAGCTTCGAAGTTGGAGATCGAGGAGAAAAGTGAAAAAAAAAATTGTGCGCGAAAACTATTACAACAAAAAAATAAGTAAAAGAATATCAATAAAAAAAAGTAGAAAAGTTGCATCGCGATCGCGCACAGTTATTATGTTTTCGCATCAGTAATTAATACTTTGAAAATGCATTAATTGCAAATTGCATTTTTGCAATTGGGGTCTTCTGTTCTTCTTCTATTGAAGAAATTGCAACAAAATAATTAGATAAAGTTCTTAGTGTAATAATAATAATATAATTAATTAAGTGAAATATGGCAACAAATAGAACAAAGTGTTTCTATCAAATTGTGGGAGTTTTATGCTGCATTTTTGCTGTGCAAAATGTGTGTGCATTGTTTGTGGGAAAGTCAAATATCTACACATCCTTGGATAATTTAGACGAATTTCTGGAGCGAAATTCAAACATAACCTCGCTCCTGGACGAAAACATTGGCAAAGTCCATAAGCCCAAATTCAGCTTGGCCGCAGCCCAGGACCGATCGGATATTTTTCCAGACTTTGAATATCAGGTAAAAGGCAATTCACTTAATTGTAATGACCGCCAGTGAAAGTACTAAATTTCACAAAGTTACAAAAAACGACAAAATCAAAAAAAAAATTGGATTGAAAGTGAAATAATTTGATTAAACCTTTAATTCATATACATGATCGATAATAAATATGTGGCCTTTCGGAAAATAATATTAAAAAGACGATCTTTACAACTCGCTTTCATGTTTTATCCCAAAATCAGAAACTCATTTCAAATTATTAAGTTGTTTTTAGTCATGCATTATAGTTACATAAAATCGATATTATGACACTAAAATTAGATCTGTCAAAGTCGTTTTTATAGCACTTGTACTTTAAAGAATTCTTTAAAGCACTAGAGTTTTTCTTTATTTTAAAGTGTGACCTCCGTGAAAGAAATCAGATTTATATGTACGTCAGTTTTGTTATGTAGGGTATAACTCTGCNAATCGATATTATGACACTAAAATTAGATCTGTCAAAGTCGTTTTTATAGCACTTGTACTTTAAAGAATTCTTTAAAGCACTAGAGTTTTTCTTTATTTTAAAGTGTGACCTCCGTGAAAGAAATCAGATTTATATGTACGTCAGTTTTGTTATGTAGGGTATAACTCTGCGTGACTGTTTTATCGGATGGTTTAAATTTAAATTAAGACAAATTAGTACTAAATCAACTGTTTTGGGTCCTTTTAAATTTAAAACAATCCATTAACGGATAATATTTCCTATTTGAAAGAAAGAGAAGCAAGATATTGCTTTCTACATTTTCTCTTAGAATTAGAAAAGGAAAGGAGAACATTGCG
>JXOV01000849.1:0-15409 GCA_001014945.1 Clogmia albipunctata | reverse complement strand
AATTATTCAATTTAAACAAAGTAAATAATCTCTGATACTCTGGGGGCNTTTCATTCTGCAATGTGTAAATCTGAAGAAAAAAATCATAAATATATACCCATTTTTCCATCAAAAGTGAACTTTTCAGATTATATATATACGTATACATACCATAGACCAGTTCTAAGTTTAACAATATAAAAACAATTAAATTATTCAATTTAAACAAAGTAAATAATCTCTGATACTCTGGGGGCTTTTGTAGTTTGAAAAAATATAAACATAACATTTAATGAAACATTTTTATGTTTCATTCTGCAAACTAGAATAATAATAAGAAGAAGTCGAATGATAAAATGTATTTGTGAATGGAGTATCTTTTCATTTCTATAGTGCATTTTTCATGCCTGTATTCATTCAATTTTTCATGCCGTGATGATTATTATGTTTCATTTAATAAAGTTTCACTTTTATTGAAGCATAAATTAATGAAAACAAGTACTTTTTATATTAAAATTGGGAAAAAGTATTTTTTTAGTATGAAAGTTTATTTTTCTTTTGTAATTAATTAGTTTGGAAATATCAATTTATGACACATACATAATTTATTACCAAGAGCTCGATTAAGTCGGGCTCGATGTTTGTCAAAAGCTGTTATCGCATAAAAGAAGCTAGGGGACACCCGGGTTTGAACCGGGGACCTCTCGATCTGCAGTCGAATGCTCTACCACTGAGCTATATCCCCATGTGGACAGTGTTATGTAATCAGCAAATCAAATTTAATTACAAGAAAGTGACTAAACACCAAAATTGCAAACGCATTCAGCACTTAGGCAAAATGCAAGGTGTTTAGTTACTTAGACCATCAACACAATTGAATAAGTTGGGTGTTTCCATAAGTCATATATGTTACAGTAGAATCGGGTTATATTGACATCGAAAGAAAGTTTGAAATTTGTCATTCTAAGCACATTGAAGAAAATAAACAAAATATAACTTCTTTTTTGTTGGTTTGTGCATTTTAATACGAGTATGTGGAAATAAAATATAGAGATAATGTGAAAAGAAATAAATCAAAATAAATATTTTGCATAAATCTATTGATTTCATACGTCAATTTGGCATAAAGATGTATTTATTGGCATAATTTTCCAAATAAAACACCCTATGCAGTTTTTTATGCCGTTTAATCGATATCAAAATTTGGGCTGTCGTTTCTTTGGAAAAGTATTATCACCAGGGTTAAGAGAACTACCCTTTGCACTGAAAAAAGGGCCCACCAATTTGACCATTTTACGGTGCTCGTAAAGGCCATTATAAAATTTAGTGTGCTCTGTGCTTTCCACCCTCTTTCGTAAAAGATAAAGCGCACACAAGAGTTGAGGGTAAAGCACCAGCGCTTGGCATTCGGCAGTCGTTCGGCACCTGATCACTATTTAGCAGAAAACTACTGCTATTCTTGTTCTCCTGTGAAATTGTCATTTTTGAATTTGCATCCTTGTTCCTCCAGAGCGTTTATATAGGGGCGTCGTGGCAAAATTTTACCTTTGCAAGGGCGCCACGGACTGAAAAAGTTTGGGAATCCCTACTGTAGACACTACCTACTTCAGTTTAGTTCTAACAACATTTATACGTAATAAGAAATCCATACCAGACATTGATTACTTTAATAGGGTAATAACAAGATCGTTCATTTCCAAATCAAGTTAGTTTATTTCCACGAAACGATTCAAACAATATTTATAACTGAAAGTACATAATAGATATATAAATTTATTTTAAAATATAAAGATCGTTTTATAAAATCGTTTTATTAAATGGATTTGCACAAATAAGCACACGAGTCGCTTCTGAAAATAATCAGCATATTTGACACTCGTGATCTTAATGAAGCCTAAGGCTCAATAATGACTTACCTAAAAATATAGCTATATTTAAACTAATCGATTTTAAATAAAACAAATTTGTTTTGAAAATATTATTAATGGTGCCAATCATATCTTGAATACACGTTAGTTACTTACTGATTCATAAAATCTATATATGAATAGGAATCTCAATCTCTGGTCTGGATTTTACAGATTACGAGTATTACAAAAGCAAAGTACATTTACTCTATATCATTTTGTTCATTAATTAGTGAGAATGAAGTCTTTATTGTCGACTGGTCTTGTTTTAATTTGGGCATCCTTTTCGAGTGCCTATTCTCGTATGTTTTAGTTTTCATTTTCCATGTTTCATTTGTTACAAGTATTGTTTCTGTGTTTTATAGTTCGTGATGTTCTAACATTGGGGAAGGGAAATGTAGGTCTTCGGATTGTTGGTGGTCGAGATGCTGAGCCTCACGAGTTTCCCTATATTGTCTCCATGAAATGGCACGCCGATGCTGGAGGTATCTGGCATAACTGTGGAGGAAGTATTTTGAACGAGAGATGGATCATAACAGCTGCTCACTGCGTTGTCGGAGAACGTAAAGGTTTCTATGAGGTCAGAGCTGGTGCTCATTATTTGAATCAAACTATGGACGGAGGTAATGTAAAAAATAATAAATTACCTATCCTCATTAAGAACTATTTTGCTAATTAATTTTAATAATATTTTGATGAAGTAATTAAGATTTGGTACGTTTATATTAAGAAAAATAGTTATACACACTCTTTATTATAAAATTTTTATTTTGAATTAAATCCTTATGAACACACATTTTTTAAGGTGGTAAATATCATTCTTCAATGTCATATACTCGAATATAACTATTTTTGTCTCATAAAATTAATAAGGTGCTCGTGGCTTAAAACAACGCTTTTGTTTAATAATGCCTTATCTTATCGACCTAGTTGTATTAATAACTATTTTCGTAACTCTATTTTAGATAAACTCAAATTAGGCAATCTTATTTTAAACAAGTAAATTAAAATTAATAATAAATCATAAAATATTACAAATAAAAACAAATTTAATTTTTAAAATATTCATTCCAATACTCCAATTTCAGAGCAAACATCACTTATTTCAAAGACAATTGTCCATCCTGACTACGACGAAAATATAAAAGCTGGACCAAATGATATTGCTCTGTTAGAACTGGAGACGCCTTTGACTTTCTCTTCAACTGTTCAGCCGATAGCACTTCCAGTCCAAGATGAGATTCCCTATGATGCTCCTGCAATCGTCTCTGGCTGGGGAATGACTAATTTTACACCCTCAGTTTGGCCAAACACTTTGCAAACAGTCGAAGTTCCAGTGATCACAAGTCGTCAGTGCCAGGAAGTAAACCTGAGAAATGAAGCAATTTATCCTCAAGAAATCTGTACTTTAGCAGATGGAATGGGAAGTTGCACTGCAGATTCCGGTGGTCCATTAGTTCAAAATGTAAGAGATGATATTTTAAAATACAAATACTAATATTTCTTATTTTAGAATCAATTGATTGGTGTAGTTGCTTGGGGGAATATACCGTGTGGAAGTCCTAACGCACTATCTGTTTTTGGAAGAGTGTTCTTCTTTATCAATTGGATTAATTCTTACATTAGTTAAAATATATAGCATTTATCACTTACAAAGAACGAAAATAAAATTGATGAATTTACAATTTATAAAATAGTTTCTTCATTGCAATTTTTGTCGGATTTGTTGTTTACTGATTCATTTTAGATTTCTTTTATAAAAGGAGGTTTTAAACAAATTATGGTAGATATTTTTAAGCCAATAGCCAAAAATTCGTTAAGGGTATTATAAAGCACATGATGAACCCCTTTTTTTCCAATCTTCAACTTTCTTAATAGGTTTCAGTATCCATATAATGAACTACTGCTTAATTGTGGAAGAGATTGTTTACAGCACATACGTAGTAGTACCCAATTGCTCATATAATCTCTTAAACTATAAGTGATATCGCCGTAATTCTTTTTTATTTTTCTAAATAACCTCTCTCTATTACAATGTATTTAGTACATTTTTTAATCAAATCCTTGATTCCGCCATAAAAGTATTCCAAACTTTTTTTTGGAAATGCATCCAAATAGCCACCTTCAGGTCACTCTACGTTAAAACTCTCCGACCCGTGAAGCCGTTTTTTAATTTTGAAAACAGAAAGAAGTGACTAAGAGTCTCATCTGGGCTATACAAGGGATGGAGAATCTCTTTGAAATCGGCAGCCCGGACAGAAGCCTTCGCAACTGCCACTATGTGAGCTAGCGCTTTATCCTAAAATATCAGGTCACTTTAAGAGAGAATCCCACAGCGTTTATTTTTTATAACGTCCTGTAGCTTCTTGATCAGGATAGCGTAGCTCATCCCGTTGACAAAATTACCTTTTTCTATAAAGTCTATCAACAGGATTCCATGGTAATCCCCCAAACTCGAAGCCATAGTCTTTCTTCGCGATTGTTGGATCTTTGCTTTTAGAGGTCTTGATCTTAAAGACGCCGTCACTCCATCGACTCTGTTTTATTGCTGGAGCAAAATGAAGGACTATCGTTTTATCTCAAGTAAGAATTTGCTGGATAATTGGTTCTGGGTCGTTACCACACAGGTCCAAAAATGATCTTGCATTTTTTACTGCCGAAAGAAGTTTCGATATCCACTTTGCAGAGTTGTAACTACCAAAGTTCGTTCTTGAAGACGCTTTGGACACTTTTATATGATAGTCCAAACTGAGATTTATCGCAGCTTTTGTCACTGGTCGATTAGAACAATTTATTCTATTAATTTAATGTTTTCTTTAATTACTGCCGTTGCCGGTCATTCGCCGCCATGTTCCAGTAAAATGGTCATCCTGCCGCTCCTGAATGCAGGAATCCACTTGCAAATAGTATTCTGTGCCGGTGAAAAGTCCTCGTAAACGTTGCTTAGTTTGGTTTTGATCTTAACCGCAGTGTGTCCCTTCAGTGTCAACGACTCGATGACTGCTCGATGCTTGATTTCGTACATTTTGAAATTCTTTTCCAAATGCTCTATTCAAATGATCCTCAAAGGCTTACCCATTGTGATTTTTTCCTCAAAATTTATACTTTTACCAGGTAAAAATGTCTTAACCTCCCTGTTAAGTCCATTTGATCCTAGACCTTAGGACACCTGAGATAATACGAGCAATTGAATACTACTATGTACTATCATAGAAATATTTTAAACAAAGCCTGTTTTCAATGTAAAACAATATTGGACAATTGGCAATGCGAACTGGAAAAGGAACTTTAGAGTGTGTGGTGGCAGTCAAGTGGCGTTGGATTATTTTGATAACGTGCTGCTGCAGAGATGTTCTGCCGAAGGAGGTGCTTCTTGACGAAAGAGGACGAGGAGGGAACTGGTTGAGGATTGTGATTGCTATTCGAAAGACACTCGATTAAAAAGAATTGTAAAGACAGGCCTTAGGAGCGCAATAAATAATTATTATAACGATAAAAAATAATATTCATAACTTCTACCAACAACAAAGAGTCGAGGTTTAAGTTAGTTCATTGTTTTTCAGAAGTGAGAAAGCTTCAAATAGTTACTTGTAATTAATTAATAGGGCAATGTCTATTATGACACATACATAATTTATTACCAAGAGCTCAATTAAGTCGGGCTCGATGTTTGTCAAAAGCTGTTATCGCATAAAAGAAGCTAGGGGACACCCGGGTTTGAACCGGGGACCTCTCGATCTGCAGTCGAATGCTCTACCACTGAGCTATATCCCCATGTGGATAGTGTTATGTAATAAGAATATTAGACTGATTGACAAGAGGTTTGTATAAAAAATGAAAATAAATGTCATTAATTTAAAAGCAATTTGGCAATGTACTTAATAATGTTATGATGGTAAATCACAAAATTACTGTGACAACGACCGACAAATTTATTGCAAATTTTACTGAAGAAATTTTATAATATGAGTTTTGTAAAAAAATTCTACAAATATATTCGACTCTCGATATTTCAAACCTTCGAAAATTAGAAACTCTCAATAATTCAAAGTTATAACTGGTTCCATAGAATATCTTTTGATATTTCGAAGTACATCAATAAAATTTTATATTCTTGTTAATTCGAACGAAAAAAACCTCAGCTATTTCACAAAACCACGTGGAAATTCGAACTTATCGGCGTATTACTCTCGATAATTCGAAATTGCACAGTTTGTTATTGCAGCATTTCAGGTACCTTTTCTCTTTAAAAAAGTTACAGACCAATCTAAGTAGCATCAATGGAACCATTTGATAAATCGAATTCTCGAGAATTCGATATATTTAAAGGGATCCTCAAGATTCGAATTATCAAGAAGCTTTCTCTAAACTTGCCTTGTATTAACAAAATTTTATATTTATAAATAGAACGAAATGCCATTTTCTAAAAACTAAAATTCAGCAGCGGCTACTCTTGCAGGGTAAGGAATTTTCCCCAAGATCAGTTTGCGCAATTCGAGTTGCTTCGTCGTTAAGTTTTCCATTCTTTTGGCTAATTGTGATCACGTTAAATTCTTAAATCTTAGGAATTGCCACAGAAATATTTTGAATTTATTTGGAATAAAGTTAAACAATGTTATAATGCGTAACCTTTTCGCACTAATGAAAATTTTGAATTATTTCACTAGTGAAAAAAAAAAATCACAATCTTCGAGTAAATTTGTTTCAAAAATAAAAAATTTTGGTGCCATTTTATAAAAAAATCAATACAATTTTTAATCTGGGTCGTTATAATGATCAAATAGTACCTGAATTCCGTCCAAGTAAAGCCTTTGTAACCTTAAAAAAATTGATAAATTAGTTTTACCTGATTTATTTTAGAAAAATTCCAAAAAATTGATTAAGTGCTCGGGTTTAATATTCGTTTTTAAACTCATAAATGATTTAAAACTCACCTAACGGCTCAAATTTTCGTAAAAAAGGGGCTCATTTTACACCCTTGTAGTACAAATCTTCTTTTCCTTTTTTGACTAGAAGCCTATTCTTTAACATAGGGCAACAACAAGCACCTTCCACCGTTCTGCAATTGACACCTTATTCGGCCAGAAAATATTCATTATGCGACGGAGATAATTTAGAAGAATCTTGCCAAGTTTAAAATTGTTGAAGTATATAAAATTATTGTTGAACTTAATTTTGTTGTACATAATAAAAAAATAAAAAAGGAAATCGCCCGAGCAGGGACTTGAACCCTGGACCCTTGGATTAAAAGTCCAATGCTCTACCGACTGAGCTACCCGGGCTATGGGATAAAGATCGGATCACAGGGTGGGGTTCCAACAATGGTTTTAAATCGATATTTTTTATATTAAAATTGGTTAATAGCGTTTTAGTATGCATATTACGGCAATAAAAAAGAATTAAAAATATCAATCTAATAAAATCGAAAATTTGATCAGTACTGTTGCCTACATTTTGGCGTGTCAAATTTGTTTTGATCATACAATTGTGCTTAATATCATTCGTCATGTTAAAGCATCTGAAGCATTTAATACAACTAATTAGTATTATCATAAAACAGTGACAAAGTAAAACAATTTTTTATATATAAGTTGTAATTTGAAAATAGAATTAAATCGTTATTTTGGAAATATCAAATTTTTGTTTTGTTTTGAACGATCGTGAGAGAGTTCAAAATGCCGAGAGAGCATTTTGCGAGAGAGAGAGAGAGAGAGAGAGAGCTTTTTGTTATTCAGTTACTCTTTCTCTGTTTTTTGTTAATTTTCTGTTCAAATCCATTATTTTTAAATTTGGTATTTTTGTCTTTTAACACTTTTTACTTTAAACACGAGAATTAATTATTGGATTGTCACACATTAATCTTTACACGCTGAGAGGGTCAATTTCGATCGTTCACCACAATTGTATGAATTGTTGAAAATATAATTCATCGCAATAATTAATTGAATTTTATTTATTTAAATAAATTATGATCATTAGTTTGAGATAAGAGATCTGTTCTGATCGTTTTTTAATTTTATGTGAATTCAACTTGATTGAGGTAATTAGATATCATTAATGAACAATTTGTAATTAAACATAGTTATTTTTCGCTACAATTTTATGGAGTGTGAAGTTATTCAATTGATTTTATTCTGTTTAATTTTGTTACTGATCGCATTTCCCTCCATTTGTTATTGATCAAATGCGATTGTACCATGCAATTAAGCTTCAATGTTTTATGCTTGTAATTCATTCATCGTAATTAGTTAGACGTTTTATATTGATTTTGTGGTCTGTTTCGCTTTTCAAATCAGATAAGAGAAGAAATGTATTATAACCTTGTGGTCTTTTTTTTTGTTTAAACCTTCTTAAAAAACACAAATGTGATTCAATTTTTGTTCAATATATAACATTTATTTACAAACATTTTTAATTCTCACATAAATTTTGGCAATGTAAAAACAATTATTGGTAATTTTCCTAGTTGCACCACGAAGAAGAAGCTTCACATTTTCCTTTGAACCAGTTTAACATAAACTGGTTGTTTTCACTCAAACTTTCAACCTCTTCCTGAGACATCTTTTGGATAATATCCTAAAATTAAAAAGTTTTTTTAATAAAAAAATAATTTTCTAATAAAATAAGTCTACCATCGTTGGTGGGAAAATTCTCCTGGTATCTCCTCTGTTCAGATGCTCCATAACAGCATCATTGAGCATAGTTTTGTCTTCTTCATCTAGGCAAGGATAGCAATAAGCGCACTTGATCGGAGCACAAGATTCTAGGCAAGGAGCTGTCGAACAATCCATCTGATTTATCACAATGTTTTTGTCGGAAGTCATCATTCTGTTTACTTGAGGGTTTCTGGAAATTTAATTAAGAAGTTAATTATTTATACATGTTGTTAACGATCTTCAAAAGGAAACTCAGCTTAAACAATGATGAAAAATCTGACTAAAATTAGGTTAGGTTTATGAACTGTGATGTGAACTTAAAATTTATTGAATTTCGCAAATTGCTTTTGATTAAAAAATATAAAAAATTGTATATTGCATTTTATTTCTAAGAAATCAAAATGTATATCAAAAACTAATACTGTTAAATTCAAGCCCACTTATAGTTCCATTTCAAAGCTTGTGTAGAACCAAGATACAATATGTTTTACGTATTTCTATGACATTAGTAGGGCTTTCTTATATTTAAACACTGGAGATGTTTCCAAATCATTACAGCCCTATCTATTCATTTACTAATCTTTCACAATTGACAAATGAAATTCGAAAGAAAATTTTACGGTCTCATGAGGGGAATCATTTAAATAAAAAAAATATTTTTGAAGATTAAAGCAAAAAATTTAATAACAGATTAAGTAATTTATATTTTAAGTACTTTAAGTACTTTATATTTTTCAAAACATTAAGAATAATTAAAAAATAATTTAAACATTTTTTAATAAATAAAGAAATTTAAGTTTCTTAAAGCATTTCTGTTCCAATAAATTAATATAATGACACTTAATTTTTTTCAGTCAAACATGTTTTCTTTAACTATAGTAATTGTTTTAACTGTTTTAAATTTTTTTAAATTAAATTTGAGAATTTTATTTATATCGGACCTATCTAAGGATTACGTCTATTTAAGCTAAAAGTGAAATTTCTAATTCTTTTATTATTATTTCTATTTTTCCATTATTTCCAAAAGTTTGTGATAGAGAACTAAATTTTAAGTTCGAATTTAAAAATTTCACGTTGTTTTAGATTTAAGTGTTAATTAATGTAAAAATCCTTCAAATATTGTAAAACTCTGTCGATAAGTTTTATTAAACACATGACGTTCTTTAAAATACTCCAATCCCGTGACTTTAAAAAAAAACCCGTGTTTAATAACACCTCATCAACGTACTATTAAATACTAATGAAATTAACTTAAATCAATAAAATTGTAAAAACAAAAGCTTTAACATTTTAATAAAATATAACACCCTTTTTATAATAAACAATTACTGGATATATACAAGAAGAAAGTAAGACAAAAATCTGAATAGTTTTCACTAAGAATTCATGATTAATTACAAATTTATTTCGATAAATAATAACTGTAACATTACTTCCCATCGTCAAAAGCTTTGGTCACACAATATGTGGTTCATATGAAACATTTAAGAATTCCAATATCGGATACTGTTGCAATTACACATTTTTTCTAAATTGAAAAAAATCAAGTTACACATAAGATCGCATGTTTGATAGCAATTACATGCAAAGGCGGATAAAAATTCAATAAATCAAGACATTAAACATCCATTAAATAAAAAAATATTTTATTAAAAAATTAGCTTTCGATTTCTAAAATATAACATTACAAAACCCGAAATTATGAGACTTTTTTCAGCTTCTAACGCAATTTTATTTTTTCTCGCATTGATAATAAAATAAAATAAAACTGATACTTACCCACTACAAGTTTTATTTTGTTGAGGAAAGGCGACTCCAGCTAACTTTAAAGTGTTATATAAAACTTGTTCGTATAACAGCTGATTAGGTGGAAAATGGGCTGAGGATAAATTTGGGCTCATGTTCGCTTCCATTAAGTAGACATTAAGATCATTGTCCACAACAAAATCGATCCTCATCAATTCGAAAAACGATCTCTTATTTCTATAACGATCCAAAATCCCTTTGAGAAGCTTTTCTTTATTAAGAAGCATCAGTCTTATGGCTTCTTCAACTTGTCTCCACACTATCTCTGGATCTCTATTTTCTGATCTTAAATAACCGTCAAAAGATTCTTTCATTCCGTGCTTTAAGTTGTTGTAGAAGACGGATAAAGATGGAACTTTCCAAATTGGTAAATAATCGTCTCCCACGATGTATTTGTCCACAATCAAAGGGTCAAATGGATAGTATTTCACTGGACAGAATCGGAATAAAACATCACCACTGTAAATATAAGCTCTGAGAGGATCGATCGATGTGATCATTGTGTAAACACCGATGTCGAACTTGAATCCATCGACCAGTAATGGGTTGTCGATAAATTCTTGGACGAAATTCGTCTCATCTTTAAAGTCAATCTCTTCTAGACTTTTCACTTTGATGTGTCTGTGTTGGTTGTGCTTTTGGACAAACTTTCTACTGGGATGATCTTTGGCAAACTCTCTCAACTCTTCTTCTTGGGCTGGTAACTTGAACGCCTTTGGAATGTACTTTAATTTAGTCGTTGACAGATCGACTTTATTCGTTATAAAACCACATCCTGGTAAATGGTTAACCTTTTGACATGGTTTAAGGTTTTTCAAATCAAACGTTTTTAAAGTATTGACNAACTCTTCTTCTTGGGCTGGTAACTTGAACGCCTTTGGAATGTACTTTAATTTAGTCGTTGACAGATCGACTTTATTCGTTATAAAACCACATCCTGGTAAATGGTTAACCTTTTGACATGGTTTAAGGTTTTTCAAATCAAACGTTTTCAAAGTATTGAACGGGTAATCGTGAGCCCAAATGAGATTCCAATCATTTGTAGAATTCGAAACAGCTTCTTCGTATCCAAATCGGTTCAAAACTTGAATGACATGCTTCAAATGATCTCTCCTTCCATCGGCATTGTATAAAATATACGTGGGCTTAGAATTAGCAATTGGAACCGGACATTCCACTTCACTCTGAGGTATTTGTATCAATTTATTCAAGTCACCAAACAGCAAAGAATAAATTACACCACCTATTATTTGAACAGTGATCACTACTGGCACTAATCTATTCCACTTGTTTTCCGTTTTCTGATCTGCTTTATTTTTGGCACCACCGTCTTCCACTTTCTTCTTTTTCTTGTTCACCATGGTCTTGGACTCTCTGTGTTTCACCTTCAACTCCACTCAACCGACGACGACTACTGACTGACTCCGATTCTCATCCACGCCGTGAATCAAACCAAATAACCAAAGTGGAGTAACGGTGATCGCATGTTCTTCTTCTCTTTATTGTTGTTATACACATTTATAACTATTAATATATAGGGTTTTCCAATAAGAAATGTTCATTTTGATATTGTTAAAATTCAAATTTATCGAAAATAAAGCATTTTTTGGATCTGATCAAGATTCTCAAAATTTTGTGGTTTAATTCTCTCAGCCTTTACGACCAAATGAAGGATAAGGATTGTGTCAATACCTAACAATTGATGAAATGCTTTAAAGAAGGAATTTGTTAAACTATCAAGGTTTTCGTAAATGAGCGAATAGATCTTGAAAGAATTTCGTCCTGTGTTAATGTTTAAGTCAGTGGTACATTCTCTTCTTTACAATGAAATATACATTAATTTCTAAATTTTTACTCGATTTTTCCAATGTCAAATTGGAACCTCTTACTGGAAAACCCTATAATAAAATAGTAAAACACGATATATAGCAAACACGAAAAAAAACAAAGAAGTGTTAAAAGTAAATTCTCACAATAAAGCTTTGATGAGAGAGACTGTTAACACGTTGACGACCAAGGTTATTTTGTAAGGTGATCTCGACACTTAGAACATTTCCGAAGCACGGCCAGATGGGAGGCCTAAATTCGAAATTTTGATACCAATATTTTGTAGATTTTTAGCTCATAATTTTCTTTGAAAATAGTTATTAAAAAACCAAATTTATTAGAATAAAACCTTTCCATCACAAACTGTGCGCTTTTTTACAAAATAAGTTGGCACTACATTTAGGCATCAACCTGACCCTGCTTCGACAATGTTCTACCAGTAAACGGTCAATTTATCATGATCCCGGCCCTAGATTTATTTTCAATTTATACTGATCTTAATTTTAATTGTTATATAATAATAGTAATTTTAACTACTTGGTCCATACAAAAAAATTTTTAAATTCTTGTAAGGAACATGGGGGGTCTCAACCTTAACCAACGGGTTTTCGACATTTCAGTGACTATTTATTTTCGGTGTATTAGTAGTCAGTTAAATTAATTTTTGGGCTATTACTTATATTTCGCTATGAATATTATTTCACAATATTATTGATATACATAATTGGAAAGTTTTTCGCGTTAGAAAAATATCTACCCAAGATTCGGAGTCAAGCACCCTTGACATCAATTGACTATTAGGCAGATAGGTCGATAATTTGGGTCATTGATAATTTCTAGTGGTTTAAAGAAGTCCCGCATGAAATAATGCTTATCGACCGTGATTTTACAAGTTTTAATGCATTTTGAACATTTCTATATTTTTTTATTGATTTTGCTTTGTCAAGAAAATTCAATCAAAAACCTGATATAAAAAATTGATAATAATAACTTAATTGAAGATTGTTTTAAGAGAATAAAAAAACAAATTTTGGTTGGACGCAATGTGTTAAAATTCCCACATGATCAGTGCTTTTGTGTATGTGATGAGAAAGTTCTCAAAATGAAGAAGTGCCACATGATTTCAGTAGAGAAAGTAAACAGAATTCTTTTGCGTTTATTTTATTTCGATGTGGTAGTTGTTGAATGCAATAATGGGTCATAAATCTAAATATGTACATTATTAAGACATAAACTGTTATAGACTTGAATAATGTATTGCACTTATATGGTCGTATAGGAAATTATTTTTCTGTGAAGTTTATTATACATATATTATTACTTTTATAGTAAAGATCGTAAAATTTTAATTTAGAAAAATAATAAAATTTCTGTGTAAGTAAATGATGAGATTGAATTTACGAGTTTTTCTCTCTTAGAAACAATATAATTTCAGAGAGACTCAAAGTGAGAGAGATGGCTTAAAGCTTAAGCTCTAATAAAGCTTTAAGCGATGTTCAATAATTGTGGTAATTAAATTTGTTTTATTATTCAGTTTTAATTAAAAACTGTTTAATATCATATAAAGAAGTAAGACGCTCTCTCGTCATCGTTCTCAATTCCTGTATATAAATTCCATATATAATACTCTTGCTCTCTCCTCTCTCGCTCGAGTTCTTGAATAAAGGCTTTATTTATTGAACCTTTAACGAAATCAGATTTGTTATTATTCTTGAATCATATCGTGAAGGTAATTATTCTCTCTATTAATCAGTTATCAGTGAAAAAAAACAAATAAGACAAAACAATAAATATACGAGATTTTATCTTAAATTGGAATTGAAAAAAAAAAACATAATTTATAACATGGTTTTGATCTGAAATTTGTATCGAAAACTTAATTAAATTAATTTGATTGAAATTTTATGTTTTATACGAAATCATTTTATATGTTCATCTATAACTTAACAAGTACACGGTTTTGTGATTATATCATTGTCACACATATTTTATGAGAACAAAAAACTTAATATAATTGTTTTTCTATCTTCAATTTTCCAAACAAATTAATGCAGATATTAGAGATAACTGTGTCTACCAAACCTGTAAAGATGAACAGTTTCAATATAATTAAAAGAGTAAGTATTGAAAAGTCAAATATTATATAAAAAAATGAATTATGTTCTTATGGATCAGAAGATATTTAATGTGAAAGAAAACGAATAAAAAGTGTATTTTTAATAGCAATCTAATAAATAACTTATTACGAAATTTTTAATCAAACAATTCTTTTTTAATTGAAAAACTTGACTTAATTATAAGACTTCATTTAATACACTGCGTTTCATCTTTTTACGATAGGGGTTTTTGATTAAATTAATTTTGGCTATTAACTAAACGCACCGCCTACCCCCATAGGCGGTGCGTTTAAATTTCGGTTCGGTTTTTTGGTCAGTCAATATTAAATTATTTATTTTCGATTAAATTTGTGACAAATATTAGTAAATTTTGTGTCTACATATAGATAAAAGTAATGTACATCGTTTAAAATAATAGGAATTCTGTTTAGTTTAGTCATTTTTGGAAAGAAAAGTTTTCTCTGCTCTTGTAGTAATGAGAACAACAATTTTTCAACGCATTCTTGGCGATAAGTACAAATTTTTGGGTAAAATTAATTATCATTTTATTTTTCATTCTGATTTTGTTATGGGTAGTGTATAATCTAATTTATTCTTAAGCTCATTATGATTTCTACTTCTTATAATTTTTATTACAAAATATAATTTTAATTATGTTGAAAATTGTAATCGGTTCTAATGTCCAGTTATACTTATGAAGATTGCACTTATATTCTACCCTCATTCGTCGCCATAAAGGTAGACAGGGAAAGCGACAGCGTACGGAGGAGGCGATACCCATAACCCAAGGAGCCATGATGATGCATTGGCCGGTGATCTTTTATATGTTTTAAAATTTACATGGATTATAAATTCGAAAATTTACCTTTTTACTGTTAATTCCCTACTAACCCTATCCTCCATCATTGCCATTATTAATTGATTTGATTCATACAAACTGTCCAAACNACCCATAACCCAAGGAGCCATGATGGTGCATTGGCCGGTGATCTTTTATATGTTTTAAAATTTACATGGATTATAAATTCGAAAATTTACCTTTTTACTGTTAATTCCCTACTAACCCTATCCTCCATCATTGCCATTATTAATTGATTTGATTCATACAAACTGTCCA